>PVIH01012152.1:45088-65090 GCA_004025045.1 Sigmodon hispidus
ATATATTTACTATGTGTTCAGCTTTCCCTCTGAAATTTTTTTTTCCCATCCCTGTATATCCTCATTCAAGGTCCCTTCCCCCTCCCAACACATCTTGACATTTCTCTTCTCTGCAACTCCCCATCCCTTCGCTGGGCAGGGAGCAGACAGTCCTATGGTCCCACTGATCCAATAATGTTTGGATCAGTCACCACTCCTGACCAAATCCAGTTTTGTCCCCCCTCCCTCAAGAGTGAGTCAGGTGTTCCTATAGTTGGAGTGGGGTTCGAAGGATCAGTCCAGGGTGTTTCTGATCGCAAGCTGTTCAGTGGTTGTGGTTTGCCGCTTGGGTATGTTTGGCTTTTTTTTTTTCTTGTTTGTTTGTTTAGAACCCACTAGTGAGTGAGTACATCCCCTGCTTATCTCTCTGAGATTGTGATACCTCGATCAGGAGGATATTCTCCAAATCCCTCCATTTGCCTGCGAAATAAGTTAAGTGCAATTAGTGTTCTGTGAAATGTATGAAAGACCATGCATATTTCTGTTCACAACTATATTTCTTCCATAAGCACCTTGCTTATGAGTAATAGTTATAGGTTGAATAAAGGAACAAGTGGGTGGTCGATGAATCACTTGTAAAAAGGGAACTGATGGTCAAAATCAAGGAAATGACTGTTGTTACCTTCCATGTCAGATGCCCGTTTCCTTTCATGGTGTTTTGCTGTCCCTGAGCAACTATGTCTCACACAAAGCAAGCTATGCTGCAGTATATCAAGGACCAGATTAGTGTCCTAACGAGGGCTGTCGTTTTCTGAGACATTTCCTATTCCAGCTCAGCAGTACTTGCTCCTTGGACTGGTGAGGTATGTTTTTCCATGTGGAACCATGTTAACTTTTGAAATGCACATATGAGCAGGTCACATACATAGAAAGTACTCATAAGGAGCTTATACATGATGTTTTGATTATGAAGACAAAACTTGATTTCCCATATGGTTAAATCATCATTTTTTTAAAAAATTATATTTTCTTAAAAGTACTTTCTTCGTCTAGTCATTCTGCCAAAGGGGCAGCTGTGCATTTGACTTGTATGCATACTTACCACAAGGTGGCAGTATAGCAGTCCCTTTTTGTTTATTAGGACTATAGTTTCAAGTTTCCATTAACCCATGCCCATATGTCCTATTTGTACCTAAGTATATTTTAAAAATAAAATACAGAGCCACATATTTATACTCACAAAAAGTAGTAGTGAACTTGTTCTTTTACAATAAGCAAATATTTTGTTTTCTGTCTAGCATGTAGTTCATCACATATGAACATTATATAGTAATAAAGAAGCAAGTTTTTGTGAGTGGGCAGAATATAACTTAAAACATATTAATATAACTCTTATAGAAGTTTATAAAACCATTTTATAGGCTATGCCCTTTGGTTCTGGGCTGGCATGGACACTACACTGGAGCAAGTTCTGGAAGGCTGAGGAGCAGGCACCCAGGACACTATCACTTGCGTCCTTGGCTGCAGCCGATGATCAAACACCAGCTGCCCCCTTTCTACTTTATTGTTTAAACCTGACTTTTGCCTTTTAAGAGTTTATGATTCAAACATGATCAGAAAATAATGCAAATATGCAATAAAACATTTTCTTTAGGAGAGGAAGGGGAGTGGGGAGTACTGATTTTTGTCTTTCCATGACAGACAGATGAGAATAAGAACAAGAGCATCCAGAATGGGCAGAAGATCATGGAAATGCTACTGAGTTTTTGTTTTAGCTCTGTCCCATGTAATTCTGGCTGCCTCAGTTTCCTCACATGTAGAAGGAATGCTAGGCCTTAGAAACATGAACAAAAGTACATCCGGCTAACAATCGATGTCAGTGGGTGAAGAATATGTGTGTTGAAATAAATGTGGGAAGCAAACCTTATGGTGTCTCTTCTTTGTCTCTCCCTCAGAATTACAGCACATGTTCGCTGGCAAAGGTCTGAGTGGCCTGTAAGTACATAGTTTAGCTTTGTTTAACTTGATTTAACCACATTTTCTTCATTTCTTTATTATGTACATTAGAACTTAAAGTTTCAAGCTTCATTTAACCAAAGTCCTTTCCTCCACCCTCGCTATAAAACACTGATTGACAGCAAATAAATGTTAATGACCTTAGTGGATAATTTGGATCTTTAAAGACTCTTCCAGGCCAATTGGGGTGAGATGGCTCAATAGGTAAAGTGCTGGCCACATGCATGTCCTGCTTTTCATCCTCAGAACCATCTCGAAAGAGAGAGCTTTGCCACAGAGTCTTCTGACTTCCACATGTAGGGTGTGCCACATATATGCTTCCAACTACAAACCACACACGTGTACACTAACACACATAGTCACACATGAACACACACACAATGATGATGATGATGATAATGATTTTTTTTTTAAAAAAACAATGACTCTTCCAGATACAGGAATCTAGGTGGGAAACTCCAGGAGGGCGGAGACTCACGCTCAATGTCTTTATCCCTAATGTTGACATGAAAAAAGTGATCAACATTTGAAAAATCACTGAATGAGCCAGGCTCTCCTCCTTGGAGAATATGGGCTTTTTTATTCCCCTTTGAAGTTTTGCAATATAACTTTTAGGCAAAGAATTTTTCTTTTTAGGTCTAAGAATCACAGGGGAATTATACATCAGCCCTTGTTGGACAATGTGAAAGTGTGGTTGTCTTGAATTTTTGACCCTAATAGAACTGGTGTCCATTTGCACCTCTGTTTTTTTATAGGGTGAAGTCTTATGTAGATTATATATAGAAAAAAAACACATCAAAACAAAACAAAACCAGTGAGTAGGAAATACCTGACAGTTCCGTTCTGAAAATCAAAAAGTAAACAAAGTCCTACAGTTGGGGAGAATTGAGAGTCTGCAGTGACCAACAAGGGGCTCATAGTAAGAGGCTGCAGAGACTTTATAGAACAGGAGTTTCCAGAAGGAAGAGGACATTGTTGTCTCCAAGTTAGGATGCTTAAGAAACTGATGTGAGTAAGACGGAAATGACAGCAGCTATTGCTAAAATACAGGCTCCAGTGAACCTTGAGTCAGAATGAAGAACTCTGAGATGTGTTTTACCACATTGTATCTGTGTAAAGATTCAGTTAAAGGAGGAATTTTCTCAGGGATGAAATGATGCCATGCTAACATTAAAGACACTAACAGAGAGGTCGATTATTGTCCAGTGCACACTCTCTGCCTGGGACACCTTAGTGGAGAAGTTCCAGAAGGTATCTGCTAGAATGCCCTGTGCAGATAGAGGAACAATGGCACCTCGATACTACTCAGAGCCACACTGTGGAGATGGAGCACCCGGAAGCAGCACATTAGGCAGGCCAGTGTTCCTGGGGAAAGAGAGACTGAGATGTGGGATACTCAACTGCAGAAGCCTTGGGGGTCAGCAAACAGACCTGAGGACTCCAGACATGGAGGCACTCAAGGTGTAGTAAAGATTGGAGATTTGGGAGACACTAAAATATATTTCATTACCTTATAACTTTGTTCACAGTACGTATAAAAAGTCACAATGTTAGGGTGAAAACAACATGACTTGGAAGAGAGCCCAGGCTTCCCATTTCTGTTTTATATCAACTGTCTTATTTAATTAACTTGTGTGCATCTTATAATAATTATAGCAATATTTATAATTATCTGCATATTATGTACAAGTTATATTTGATAGCATACAAGTACATTTGTAATTATTAGAGATAAAACTCAAAGCATAAACCTATTTGCATAGCTCTTTTCTTCCTCATATTTCTGTCTCTTTTTCAGTTTAAAAATGTTTATTATCCTTGGATATGTAAGCCAATTTTATACAAGTGAAAAGTGTTCTTTTCCTGTATTTGCTAGACACCTCATGCCGCCCTTCCCCTCTGTCCTGCCTCTCCCTTTCACTTATGCCTTTCTATCTTCTGTCTATAAATGATTTTATGCATCTATAAAAAATCTAGGAACCACAAATGAGACAAAACACTCAATATTTGTGCTTCCAAGACTGATGTAATTCACTTACTTGGTTACCCATATCCACATCCATTTTCCTACAAATAGCCCAACTTCAATGGTTCGGGCCAAAAAAAATCCATTGTGTGTAGTATGAACATTTTCTCCATCTGTCCCTCTGATATGGATGTCTAGTGTGGTATAACTCAGCAGAGATGCAGTAATCACTGGTGTGCAGGTGTCTCTGTAGGATGCTGGACCCTGGCTGGCCTGGTACAGCAGGCTGGCTGTGAACTCAGATCTGCCTTCCTCTGCCTCCCAAGTGCTGGGATTAAAGGCATGTGCTGTCCCTCCCAGCCAACTCCTCGTAACTTTAAAAGCACTCTATTAAAAATTTCCATTTGTTACAGTATAATTGAGTCTTAAATATTTGTTTTTACACACTTATGTTTGTTTCAGTTACAACTTATAAAAACAAATACTAATTGAATTCCAGTCCCAATACTCATATAACATTTAGTATGTGGTGATTCTCATGATAGAAAGACAAAGTAATAAGCTTTTAAAGAATAAAGATATATTTTTGCTTATAGAGTTAACCTACACAGTATACTATAAAATATGTATTTACATTTTTTGTACATATAGGTGTTTTGATTGCATATATGTCTTTGCACAGCATGTATGCAGTGCTCACAGAAGCCAGAAGAGGGTGTCAGATTCCCTGGAACTAGAGTTAAAGATACTTGTGAACCATTTTGTGGGTGCTAGGAACCAAACCAAGGTCTTGTGAAAGAGCAGCCAGTACTTTTAATTGCTGACCCATCTCACCAGCCCATCAATTAAAATATTTAAAACACAAGTAATATTCTTTAAAAACTTTTTTATTTACTCTTTGTCTCTTTCATATCATGCATCTCAACCCCTGTGGGTGGAAGTTTTCTGTGTCCCAGCACCTACTCCCAAATAACCACACTGAGACTTATTATTAGTTATAAATGCTCAGTTGATAGCTTAGGCTTATTTTTAGCTCATTCTTATAACTTAAATTAACACATTTCTATTAATCTATATGCTGCTTACTCTTCATTGCATGGTGCTTCCTCCAACTGTGCCCTTCTCCTTTGTGCTCTCTTTTTGTCTGCAAGTCCAGTCTAACCTCTACCTGACTGTGCAGCTATTGACTAGTCAGCTTCTTTATTAACCCAACTACAGTGACATATATTCACATAGTATAAAGGAATATTCCACAGACCCCATTCGTTTTCCCATCTTTTCATATTCCCTCTTCGCTGTTGTAACTTTCCCCCAAAATAAAATAAAATAAAAGTTAAGAGAGAAAAAGGAAAAACCAGTTTTATTATAGAAGTTGTAATGTGACACAGTGAGTCACACAGTGAACCCTTTATCCATATATCTTTTCTTGCAAGTGTTCATTGCAAAGAGTCATTGGTTTGGTTTGAGGCCTCTAGTTTCTGCTACACTATTGATGCTGGACACTCACTGGGATTCCTCTTGGATATCTTGTGCTTGCCCTAAGTAGCTATGGGACTGCAGGACCAGTCCCTTTATGTGTCCAAGCAGATTATAGATGGGGTAGATGTAGGAGTGGGTCAACTCATAACCCTGGCTCTGGCCTTGGGAAGTTGCAACGCTGGTCAGCCTACCAACTCTCTTCTGTACTCACCACCAGTGTGAGCTCCCCTGCATTGCCCTAGATAGTTTACTCCTTGCAGCTATGAGCAAGATGCAGGGCTCACTTCCCCAAATGCTGCATCCAGTAAAAGAGAGGGTACCCATATTTTCATTTATTGAAGTCCTACAATTACATTCTTGGCAGTTCAGGTGATAAATATTATTTTATACAAAGAAATGTTTTTCAGTTTTAGGTTTTAATAGGAGTACTTCAGATACTTCATGTTGAGTGACAGGCAAGACTCTATCACTCATGTGTAGAACCTACTAAGTATGCATGGTAGGCACAGCAGTGACTTTGTTCCTCCTCCTGGGATGATTATGTCTGCATCTCTGGCCTGTGACTATGTTACTGTACTTGGAGAAGGGTACTCTGCAAATGTGACTATCTTAATGGGAATGACCTGGACTCTTTTGGAGGTTCCATGTCATCACAGGTGTATTTGTCATCAGAAAGCAAAAAGGTCACAGTCAGCAAAAGGAGCTGGCAGCAAAAAAATGAGATTGGGATGATACATTTGAAGATGTGACAAAGGACCATAAGGAAGGGATGGATGAATGTTGATGGAGGTCTGTAGAAGCTAGAAAGGCAAGTGTAGATTCCTGCCTGGAACTTCCAGAAGCAATGCAGCCCTGCTAATGATGCTGTTTTAGTCCAGTTATTACATTTGTAGTGATTTTTTAAAGGAACAAAAGAAGTTAATATTTATGGAGTGCTCTCAATTCTCTCTTTCTTCAGAGGACATTCTTGAGTTATATGGAGAAGCAGAAGGTGAAGCTGGAATGGACCAGTCATAATTCACAAATCCTGATTTTGTTACTTCCTATCTGGTTGACCCTAAAGTTTTTAACTTTCTTGTCCTGATTTTCTTCATCAAGAGAGGAAGTTGATTCTGTTAAGAATGTAAACATCACCCTAGCTTGCCCCTTGGGTGTGGCTGTTCAATGCCAATGTCGCCATGTTGTGGCCATGCTCCCTCCTGCAGAACACAAATGACCCCTACACGTCTGGGGGGGTCCTACATGGTCATCCTTTAAAGAGACACAACATGTGTCAGAGATCCCTTTTTTGCCCCCTCTCTCCCCTTTCCTCTCTCTCTCTCTTTTCTTCCTCCCCTTCCCCACCCAATCCCTGAATATCAAGACTCCAATAAACTCAAGATGGCCTCCTGGCAGCGTGTCAGCATGTTCCACATGCAAAATACTAACATTGGTGCGGAGACTCACATAGCCTCTTCCTGCACAGGGCAGGATTTCCCACAGCGCACCACAGAAAAAGTGCAGGCGGGTAAACCGGCCAAGGAGACGGTCTGATTCTAGCATCATCAGACTCCACACCTCCTTGTGATTGCTGTGGTGATTTACGGCACCGAGTAAAAATCTGATGAACCTTATTTAGGATAATATATAGCTGTTTGTAGAATTTAAGGTTGGAAGTAGGTGAGCAGTTGAATTTGAAATGCTGAAGTTTTAGGGAGAATGTGACAGGATGGAAAAAGTTTGTGAGACCAGAGCAGGGAGAGTAGGTTTAGAAGCAGAGAGGAAAAAGTCTTTCCATTTGCCTGCCACCGGCCAAGGGGGTGGTCCAAGGCCAGCACAGCCAGACTCACCTGAACCACTGCCTCACTGCCGCTCTGCCTCCACTCCAAAGAAGCCATTTTTAACCCCATCTCTTGAGTTTTATATTCCAGCTGATTCAGCTCACTCTACAACCACTAGAGGCCCCTGCCCAAAGCCTTCCAAGAACTGAACCAAACCAGGCCCAGCTCGTTCCGCTGTTTTAAGTCGCCTAGACTACAAGAACACTAAGGCATCTTTACCCTGTGCCAGCCAGAAGTAGATATGCTTCAGGATGCCCCCCCCCAAAAAAAAACCTGAAGTTTTTTTTTTTAATATATTAACAAAAGGGTGGACCTCAGGGCAAGATCTCACCCAGCTAAGCTTTCTTTAGAAAACAAATTAAAGAAAAACTTAGAACTGGGTGCGGTGACATGCACCTTTAATTCTAGAACTCTAGACTGAATGTAGAGACCTTCAGTCTCTGAGTTTGAGGCTAGCCTGGTCTACAGAGCAAGTTTCAGGACAGCTTACAAGCAAGCTTACAACAGTGAAGGACAGAAAGCTGGTAATGATATAATTGAATGAGGGGGCATGGTCTAGCTCCAGTAAGCAAGAGAAGTTGGTAGCTTCAGCCATGTGTTCCTAGAGTTAAGACAGAAGAAAAGAGCTATGGAATTTGCTTCTATGACTAAAGAAAGCTGCAGAGGCCCGGCATGTGTTAGGGGTATCCCTGAATGGAGGCCCAGTAAAGCCATTGTGTGAAACTGTGAAGTTGAAGCCTGGATTCCTTTGGAGACCCCAAGATGTTGGAGATGCCAGAGCTCTGGGATACCTGCCAAGGAAACCTGATAACAGGAAGTGGAAACAGCCTAAGAGAAAAAAAGTATTTTGCAGTCAACAAAACTAAAAGGAATTGAAGATCTGAAGAGCACTTTGACATCAGAAATGGAGATGCAGTTTGGAGTTTGCTCATCTGGTTTTTGGTCTTGCTTTGGTCCAATATTTCCTCACTATGCTCTTTTCCCTATGTTCTGGAATGGAAATGTATATCCTATGCCATTATGTTGTAAGCATGTGATCTGCCTTTTGATTTTGATTTTACAGAGGATTGCAGTTAAAAGACTTTTGAAGATGAACTGATTGTATTTTTTTCATTATGATGTGGCTGCAAGTCTTTAGGGACCAGGAAGTGGAATGTGGTGGTTAGAAAGAAAATGACCCTCAAAGGGAGTGACACTATTTGCTGTATGTTTGGTGGTGGAAGAAGTGTGTCACTGTGGAGGCGGGCTTTGAGGTTTCATACATACTCGGGCCACACTTAGTGTTTCAAACCACTTCCTGTTGTCTGTAAGTCAAGATGTAAGGCCTCTCAGCTCCTGCTCCAGCACCATATCTAACTGCTTGCCACCATGTCACAGCGTGGTGATAATGGACTATACCTCTGAAACTGTAAGCCACTTCAATTCATTGTTTTAACTTTTAAGAGATACCACGATCATGGTGTCTCTTCACAGTGATAGAAACTCTAACTAAGACAGATGTTTTGACCATACACTGTCTTCTTTGGGGAACTATTGTTATGATGAAACACCATGACCAAAAGCAAGCTGGTGAAAAGGGTTTATTTGGCTTATGCTTTCTACACTCCATCACTGAAGGAGTCAGACAGGAACGCAAGCAGCCAGGGCAGGAACCTGCAGGCAGGAACTGATGCAGAGGCCATGGAGGATGCTGCTTACTGGCTTGTCCTCCTGGCTTTCTCAGGCTCAGGTCTAGAAACCTAGTTGTGGCCACACCCACAATGGTTTGGACCCTCCCTCATAAGTCACTAATTAAGAATATATCTTACCAAATGGATGGAACTAGAAAAAAATCTCTCTTAGAGAGGTAACCCAGACCCAGAAAGACAAACACGGTATGTACTCTCTCATAAGTGGATAGTAAATACATAGTGAAGGATGCACAGGCTAGATACCACAACTAGAGAAGCCAAGTAGAGAGGCGACCTCTAAGAGGAACATGCAGAGATTGCCCAGGAAGAAGAAATGGTTAAGATCTCCTGGGTGACTGGGAGGGAGGTGTAGAGGGGACAGAATAGAGGGTGGGGACATGCGGGCTGCAGGAGGCTGAGTTGGGAAAGGGATGGAGATGAAATGAAGGAGCTATCTTGACAGAGTGAGCTGTCATGGGTTCAGGGAGAAATCTAGTGCTAGAGAAATCCACAGCAAAGCACAAGGAGGCCCATCTAAGACTCCTAGCAATGCTGGAGAGGATGCCTGAACTAGCCTTCCCTGTAGTCAGATTGGTGACTACCCAATAGAAGCAGATGCAGACACCACAGCCGAGCATCGGTTGAGCTCCTGGAGTCCTGTTAGAGAGAAAGAAGAGCAGCCAGAGGAGCGAGGCAGAGGGAGTCAAGAGGAAGAAACCACAGGGACAGCTGATCCGAGCCAATGGGAGCTCACCGCCTCTGGACTGACAGCTGCAGAGCCTCTGAGTGAGGGTGACAGGGAGATCAAACTGTTAGTGGGCCCCCTGGATATGGGACCAGGAATTATTTCAGTTACCCCAACTGGCTTTTTAGAGCCCACTCCCTGTGGTGGGATGCATTGCTCAGCCTTAACACAGGGAGGAAGGGATAGGTCTTGCCTCAACTTGGTATGTTAACCTGTGTTGACTACTCAAGGGAGGCCTTGTGCCCATGAGAAGTGCATGGGAGATGAGGGTGGAGCAGGAGAAGGGGAGAGAGGGGACCAAGGGAGAGTATGTAAAAAAAAAAAAAATAAATAAGTAAAAAAGGGAAAAAAATTGATGATCAAGTTTCCTATATTAAGTGTATTTATTTCTATTACAAGTTTTCATACATGACTTCATGTAAATATTTAAAAAATAGTGAATGAAAAAATGAACCCTCACAGCCGAGCTTGCCTTCTGCAGCCAGCCCTCCAGCAGGCCCAGGACGCAGTGGGCACAGAGAAAGCACAGTGTTTGAGTTGACTTCTGTTGGACTCTTTTGTTAAATAGTAATTAAGATGTAATTAACTCATGGATTACAAGGTTAGTCAGTAAACAAAACTAGATGTTACCTGTCAAGTAAGGAAAAAAAAAAAAGAATATGCCTTATAACCAAATGTTATGGAGACGTTTTCTCAACCGAGGTTTCTTCTCGGATGACTTTAGCTTGTGTCCAGTTGATGTACAACCAACTATCCAGCACAGACAGGTCCACTCGGAGCTCAGGGAGCTATGCCGAAGGTGAGGCAGATAGACTGTGAGGGTCCAGAGTGATGGATGACTAATGAAACAGTGTCTTCTAGACAAAACAGGGCTGATGCACTTATAAACTCAGAGACTGTGGCAGCATGCAGAGGGCCTGCACAGGTCCAAACCAGATATACTCCCAGAATTGGACATGGGCTCTCATTTCTACCTAAACAAATTATCTGCTTGAAAAGGACAAATTAGTGTTTTCCAGTGGTGTCTCACTGGAACTGACAGCCACACTTCAGGGAAGGCCTCATTCCCAGGAGCAGATGGCTAACACAAATTAAACTCAGCAGTATTTTCGTAGAGATTTTTGGTTCCATATTGCTTTATTTGGGCATTTTTTGTCTTACTGGTCTTTTGTTTGTATATTTTGAGTCTTTATGGATATTATTTGTGTGTGTTTGTGACTTTTTTCTAAAAAAATTCTGTTTTTATTTCTTGGTCTGTTAGAGAGAGAGAAAGAGAGAGACAGAGAGGGAGGGAGGGAGGGAGAGAGAGAGAGAGAGAGAGAGAGAGAGAGAGAGAGAGGAAGGCAGGCATGGAGTTGTCTGGAAGATGGGGAAGGAGAGACTGTGAACGGAATACACGCATGGGAAAATGTATTTTCAGTTACAAAGACAGAAAGGAAAGGAGTCGAGGTGAGAGTCACATGTGCTCAGATATGTAAGATGACGACACCTTTATGACAGCCCTGCAAGAGGGCTATTCTCACTTTCTGCAGACCACTGAAGATTGATTTTGCACAGAATGACCCATCTGACAACTTCTCTATTGCATTTGGAGGTCCCAGAGCCTTCTGGGAAGAAGCCCATCCAGATGAGTGTAAGTCAGAGAATAAAGATGAGTTTGGAGCTAAGGAAAACCCAGCTATAATCCCTGGGGGGAGGGTATGTGTTTCTTCCCACTGACCTTTCCTGTTTCCTCTGGTCTGTGCCCTGGGAACAGCCCCCTCTCACACTCAGATTCTCCAAGGGGTAGAAAGACTGTTTATGGAGGGAACACAGCAGGAGCTGTTGGTCCTGCAGATGCAGTCTTAGGCTTGTGGGCTTATGACTCAGGCACTGCAGGCTGGGCTATCTGTGGTCCCAGTCAGCCCACAGTTCTGATAAGGGTTAGCACAGTAAGGAGACCTTTCCACGCCTGGGCTCTGGTGACCTGGAGAACATAAAAGGCTCTACTAAGCTATTTCACTATAGAGCATTGAATGGTCCCAGAAGAAAACACATTTGAAAAGATTACAGTTAAAATGGAAAATTGCTTTTCTTGTATTTATTAGATAGAAGCACCTGTTTGTTTTCTAGACTGAGCATTTTATTTTTTCTTTTCTTTCTCTCCTTTCCTCCTTCCTTTTTTCTTTCTTCCTTTGTTTACTTTCTGAGATAGGGTTCTGACTGTCCTGAAACACTCTCAGTAGACCAGGCTGGCCTCAAACTCAGAGATCTGCCTGCTACTGCCTCCCAAGTGCTGTGATTAAAGATGAGTGATGTGTGCCACCACCACCCAGAAAGTGTTTTTATCTTAATGTGCCCCAGTTTTCTCATTATAAGCTAAGGCTACAGTTCCAGCTCCAATAATCTCCCACAATCCTATAAGTATCAAATAATAAGAAAAGAACATTGAAAATAAAAACATGAATAATAAAGTTATATATGTGTACACACAGAGAGATACACACACAGACACACACACACACAGACACACACACACACACACACACACACACACACACACACAGTTTTTTTTCCTTGAGACAGCCAGGGCCTCGATTCAGGAGGTGGAATGGAGAAAGAGGATAAAGATGCCCAATGTCCACTTTGGGCACAGAGGGCCAGGAAGCATTGAAATTGTCAGCTTCAGGAAGTACTAGATTAAAACAAAACTAGATCTTGCCTGGTCAGTGGTGATGCATGCCTTTAATCTTAGCACTCATGAGACAGAGGCAGGGTGATCTCTGTGAGTCGATGGCCAGCCTCTGGCCTACAGAGTGGCTCCAGGGTTAGGGGTTAGGGTTAGGGCAAACATAAAAAAACCAAAACAATGACAACAAAAAACTTGTAACTTTATTTACAATCTCTGAAGTGACCCATGACTCACATATAAAAACAAACACCACCCTGTAGTGGGACTATGTTTTGTTACATTGTAAATGATTGTCTTGCCTATTGGTTTAATAAAAATGCTCATTAGCCAAAGGTAGACAGGAAGTATGGGTGGGGCTACCAAACTAAGAAAACTCTTGGAACAGGAAGAACAGAGCAGAGATGCCAGAGAGACAGATGCTGGAGACATTATGAGGAGATAGCAGCAGACACAGAAAAAAAATAAGTTAAAATGCTGCTTTGAGAAAAGGTACCAAGCCCAGGGCTGAACAAGATAAAAAAGATGGGTTAGTTTCAGAGTGAAGAGTTAACAAGTTAAATGCTGGGCCCTAGGTCAGTCAGCATAAAATTAATGTAAGCTTCTATGTGTTTCTGTGGGACTGGGGGTCAGAACTTTGAGGCTAGGCCTGAAAGTTCAGGCCAGAAACCTCATACAACAAATGGTGTATGAGTGCCCAACTCATACATGGTGATACACACACATAAAAATTGAAAAAAAATTAAAAAGGGTTCTAGAGCATAGAATCAGAGCCAAAAACAGCTTCCAAGTTGTGTCTCTCAGATGAGCCATGGTAAAAAGACTGAGTGATGTATGGGATTAAACAAGGCCAGTTCCCGATCCTCAGTGTAAGCAAGGAGCTGTATATGGTGGATTTAAGGTTTCTGTTTATAAGGACAAAAAGGAAACAGATTCAAAGACTGATTCTTAGTAGCAGGAGTATTTTCTTGAATCAGCTCTGTTTGCTGGAGGCAAGCAGAGACTTTTTTTTTTTTTTTTTTTTTTTTTTTTTTTTTTTTAAAGAGAGCCTTTCTGATTCAGCCTTAGCAGCAAAACACTTGTGAGTCCCTGCTGCTAAATACTTAAATGGAGTTCATGAGCAGCAGATGGCATTACTTACTTGTATGGACCCTAAAATTCCCCAGAGTGGCAATTGTGAGTCCTACCAGTACCTGGGCTAAAAAGCTAAATTCTATGAAGCTAGACTAGGAGCTAGGTAGAACCAGCCATTCATCCTAGCAAGCCTTTAATCCTTAGCCACACCTTGGGAGATTAAAGGTGTGGTCAGAAACAGAAATATATAAGAAATAAGAGTTATATAGTAAAGACAGATTAAACAAACAAACAAAAATTCCTTTAAATGGTTTGGAGTGTATTTAAAAAATACATAGGCTTGAGAAAGAAAAAGAAAAAAGGATAAAGGAAGTCCTTAAAAAAGAAATAGAGTAAAAAAATAAGCCATGTAAAGATGGAAATTACAAAGAGTGTCTGGATACTGTATGTTATTGTATGGTCTAAGTATTTTGACTGAAAATAAAGTAGTAAAAGCTGCCAAAAGCTATTTGATTATAAATGCTCCTGGGTTAATCCAAACTACATATTCTATAAATGAGTTGACTTTAAAATTGAAAGCAAAAGATATGCTACTTTAGAGAAGAGGTTTTCTCTTTGTTTCCACAGAAAATTAGAGGCCTGTAAGTGTCTGTGTGTTTCTGTGGAACTGCATGTGTTTCTGTGGAACTGTGCACCAGAACCTTGAGGCTAAGCCCGAAAGTTCAGGCCAGACACCTCATACAACACCACCCTAAAGTTCCCAGGTAACTTCTGGGCTTCTGTAAACAGGAATAGATGGTGTCCACTCAGGGTGCACCATGGCTCTCTTCTGTTGATGAGTAGTTGAGTAAACATCCTTTATTTGTTTAGCTCTTAATGGTTTACAAAATCTTTCAACACATATTGCTATTTTTGACACCTCAAAATTACTATTTTAAACAAAGACTTTTCATGACCCTTCACCACTCATCAATCTAGAGCTCTAGAACAAATTCAGTTATAAATCATTGGGTAGTGATTAATCTTATGTTTTGCACATATTAGTTAGGAGATCTTGAAAAAGTGAAAGACCTGTTTCTCAGATATGTTCTAGATAATGAAAAAAAATCTCTGAATTCAGATTTCAAAGGAAGCAAAGAATCTTGAATTGGGCTAAGCTGCAGAGACTTTCCTGAGTGACGCTAACATTCAGAAGAGCTAGGATGGGGACCTGGAGGCTCTCAGCACCACACCTTGTCAGGTGAGAAGCAATCAGTACATAGCTTACAAGTTTGTCAATTGCATTGAGTTTTTACACACTTGTTTAGTCCTCTCAATAGCCAAATGGAGTTTTGCTTGATAAATTAAGAAAGAAACTTTTAGGTAAGGTGATTTGCTCTAGCTGTAGTAAGAGTCCATCTGCTTCTAGTGATGACCACAGCCTTGCCAAGTCAAGGAAGATGTTCCCAGGAGCAACCATCCAGCAGATGAGGTGGTTGGGCAGCATGTGGAATCCTTGTTGAGGCATGGCACTCTGAAGTCTTCTGCCACAGAGGAGAGGGGAATGATTTGGTCCTCTGGTTTTCTTTTTCCCTTTTCTTCACCTTTAGAGAGCCAGTCTATAACTTTTGAAGGTACTCCTGAGATGTTATAAATTCCCAGCATCTAGACATTTATGTCTGTAAATGTTTTAGGATTAGAAGGTTGAGAAAATTAGTCATATTGGTTAATTGATACTGAGTACCACTTGAGTATGCTTTTTTAAAATAGAAGTAATATTAACTATTAATGCAAATCACTACAATTAATTATATTTGGGTAATGATACAGGACTTTCAGTATTGCTAAAAGTATAAGTGATTTTTTATTTTCCTGACAAATCTCTATCATTACCCCCTTTCTACTGTGTGGTTCCATTACCCTTCAGATAGTGTTGGTATACAGTAATGACAGGAAGGATTGTCTTTATTGGCTTAGGAAGAGTTTAAGGTTTATGTTAGCAAATTGAAATGTACAAATATATAGGAAAGTTCATTTAGATGTGGGAGGCCTTGTGGTGCAACCAGTCACCTAGCATCAGGTCGCCTCAAGGGAAGAGGAGTGGAGACAGCTTCCCTGGGTTCAATTATGTAATATTAGCAGGGCTGCCTTTCTCATGGATGCAAACATGGTGAGGTGAGAAAACAGAGCCCTGAAGATAAGAGAAGGTTGAGACTGGAGTGGAGGGTAGAGTTAGAGGAAAAGAAGGTGCTGAAGTTACTTAGATTCCAAAAGCAGACATGAAGTGGCACTTTGAGTCAAGGCCAGCTATAGAAGATGATTAGACAAGACAGGAAGGTGTACAGACATAACCATTTTCCCTCATTCATTCATTCATTCATTCGTTCATCTACCTATATGCCTTTCTGAGCACATAGATATGCTCAGTACAACCCTGGTGGGGTTTCTTTTTGGGAGGAAATGATGACATAGTACCAGTTATAGGAAAGGCATCTAACTGGGGAAGACACACACACATACACAAACACACACACACACATACACACACATGTTGGTGAATAGAAAGTAGTTAGACAAAAACCTATGAACAAATATTCCCATTGCTGTGTGTACTGAGAAGTATTATAATGGAAAGAATGCCAGTCAGGGGAAAGTAAGTCTTTTTAGTATACTACTTGTTTGAAGTATTTGTGTGTGAAATTCATGTAATCTAAATGCTCAGCAAATACATGTTGCCAATGGCCTTGCCAAACAATCTCCAGTAAACTTCCATAACAGCCACTTGAGTTTTACCTTTCCCTGAATTTGGTGACTTGGAACTAAATGTCTGGCAAAAACTTGGCTTCATCAAATCAAGGATGCTAATTCCAACTTAAAAACCAGCAGTGACTTAGTGAATGCAACACTAACAGAAGCTCAAATGTTTTTATGATGGTTATTGATCTTAAGATCTTGGACTGGAGAATGAGGGGCTGAGGATTGGAAGGACCATAGATTGGTGCCTGTGTATGACTTCAGCAGCAGAGATAGCCAATTTGTTTTGTTCATGAGACTCTTTGACAACATTAGGTTATGGTTCAGGAGAAGTGTCAGCAAGCTTAGCCATGTGCATGGCTCTAGTTGGTAAATACCTGCTGAGCTGAATGAGACAGGACGGAAATACAGCTAACCTTCCCTCTTCAAGCACTGTTCCCTGCCTTGTAACAGAATGCTTACCACAACTTGGGTTGACGTCATGCCAAGATTTAACTCTTCATCAAATATTTTTCTGTACAAATGACTCTAGATTTCCCTTTTGTAGTTCAGTGAAGAAAAAGGAGCATGAATTTGGGACAGGGCCCGAAGGACCTTCCTGAGTACTGCTGACAAGTCTCCAGATGGGGCATGGGTATTCTTGATGCTGGGATCTAAGACATCTAGCCGCACAAGTGTGCACACAGGCTACCAAATCTTAGGAGACCATCTTGAAATGACATATTTTGTTACATCTTAAAGCTCTCTTCTTTGATGGTCAGAATATTAATCCTTATCTGTAGGCTGGGTCTGAGTGATTAAAAACTCCATTGCTTTCATATCAAAGTAGAAATTGAATTTAAACTGGGATCTTTCCTCTTGGACTCTGTTTTTCCCAGGTCTTTGCACTTTCTTCCCTAGTTATGTTTATAGCTTGTCTTAAAGCCCAGTTGTGTTTGAAGGCCTAGGAATTTATGTTAGATTTGGATCTCCTTACTAATAAAGTCAGCTGCTTTGGAGTTTGTGATGCTCATTTCAGAGGTGTGTATGTGTGTGTTATAAAGACCATCCATATCCAGTTCTTCCCTCCCCCACTGACCCCAATCCTGTTTGTTTCTTTAGCTAGGTGCCTTTTAAATATATTTTTTTAATTGGGGGTATTTTTTTCAACATTGCAGACAACACTTCTCCAGCACCTTTTTACTTTTATTTTTAATAATTCTCAATATTATTCTCCTTTGGGAAATATTGTGTGAGATTTGGCAAAGAATAAAAATGTGTACAATGGTAAAAAAGAGAACCATTGTGAGATAATAATAATTACTTTGTAATGCAGATATGAGATATTTAGGAGTACAATTCATGTTATCTCATTACAATTGAGCATCAAGCTTCATTTATTCTGATTCTCAAGTGTAAACAAACAGGATAAATAAATTTCAACCCCCCCGCCTAAAAAAAGAAAAAGAAACTCATATCCAGAAAGGATTGGATATTTTTATGATTTCAACAATATTATTTAGAATTGGGTATTTTTCCTTAATATCAATGGTCTCAACTCTCCCATAAAACATCACACACTAACAAGATGGATACAACAACAGAAGCCAGCCTTCTGTTGCCTACAAGAAACACACCTCAACTGCAAAGACAGACACAGGCTTAGAATAAAGGGTTGGGAAAAGATTTTCCAGTCAAATGGTCCTAAGAAACAAGCAGGGGTTGCAATCCTAATATCTAACAAAGTAGACTTTAAGCTAAAAGCAATTAAAAGGGACCAAGATGGTCACTGCTTATTCATCAAAGGAAAAATTGGTCAAGAGGAGATTTCAATCTTAAATATTTATGCGCCTAATATAAGGGCACCTACATATGTAAAAGAAACACTGCTAAAGCTCAAATCTCACATCAATTCCTATACCCTAATAGTGGGAGACTTCAATACCCCACTTTCAACCCTGGATAGATCAACAAGACAGAGCCTCAACAGAGAAATAAGGAGTCTAAAAGAGGTTATGATGCAAATGGATTTCATAGATATCTTCAGATCCTTCCACCCAAAGGCAAGGAATATACATATTTCTCAGCTCCTCATGGAACTCTCTCCAAAATTGACCACATAATTGGTCATAAAGCAAATATCAACAGATACAAAAAAAATGTAAATAATCCCTTGTAACATAGCAGACCACCAGGCCCTAAAGTTAGAGTTCAACAATATCAAAACCCAAAGAAACCCTATCAACTTATGGAAACTAAACATCACTCAGTTGAACCATCTCTGGGTCAAGGAAGAAAATAAGAAAGAAATCAAAGTCTTCCTAGAATATAATGAAAATGAATCCACAGCGTATCCAAACTTGTGGGACACAATGAAAGCAGTCTTAAGAGAAAAATTCATAGTGCTAGATGCCTATATGAAAAACCTAGAGAAATCCCACACTAGAGACCTAACAGCTCAGCTGAAAGCCTTAGAACAATTAGAAGCGAACTCATCTAGAAGGAGTAGATGGCAGGAAATAATCAAACTTAGAGCTGAAATCAATACAATTGAAACAAAAAGAACAATACAAAGAATAAATGAATCTAAGAGTTGGTTCTTTGAGAAAGTTAACAAGATAGATAAGCCCTTAGCCAAACTAATCAAAAAACAGAGAGAGAGTGTCCAAATCAACAAAATCAGAAATGAAAAGGGGGACATAACAACAGACCCCCAGGAAATACACAGAATTATCAGGTCATATTTTGAAAATCTGTATTCCACAAAAATGGAAAACCTAGAAGAAATGGATAGCTTTCTGGACAGGTACCATCTTTCAAAATTAAATGAAGATCAGATTAATTACCTAAACAGGCCTATAACCATTAAGGAAATTGAAGCTGTCATTAAAAACCTCCCCAAAAATTAAAAGCCCTGGTCCAGATGGTTTCAGTGCCGAATTCTGCCAGACATTCAAAGAAGAATTACTACCATTACTCCTCAAACTATTTCACACAGTAGAAACTGAAGGAATATTGCCAAATTCCTTTTATGAGGCCACAATCACCCTAATACCCAAGCCACTCAAAGACACAACAAAGAAGGAGAACTACAGACCAATTTCCCTCATGAATATTGATGCGAAAATTCTCAACAAATTTCAGCAAACCGTATACAACAATGCATAAAAGATATCATCCACCATGACCAAGTAGGCTTCATCCCAGAAATGCAGCGCTGGTTGTTTAACATCTGAAAAACTGTAAATGTTATCCATCATCAGATAAACAAACTAAAGGAAGAAAACCACATGATCATATCCTTAGATGCGGAAAAAGCCTTTGACAAAATCCAACACTCCTTTATGATTAAAGCCCTGGAGAGAACAGGAATACAGGGAGAATACCTAAATATAATTAAGGCAATTTACAAGAAGCCGACAGCCAGTATCAAACTTAATGGAGAAAAACTCAAAGCAATCCCACTAAAGTCAGGAACTAGACAAGGATGTCCTCTCTCCCCTTATCTATTCAATACAGTTCTTGAAGTTTTAGCTAAAGCAATAAGGAAACGAAAAGAGATTAAGGGCATACAAATTGGAAAAGAAGAAGTGAAGCTATCTCTATTTGCAGATGATATGATTGTATACATAAGTGACCCACAAAATTCTTCCAAGGAACTTCTACAGCTGATGAACACCTTCAGCAATGTAGCAGGATACAAGATAAACTCAAAGAAATCAGTAGCCCTTCTATACACTAAAGATAGAAGAGCTGAAAAAGAAATAAGGGAAACATTACCCTTCATATTAGCTGCAAATAGTATTAAATACCTTGGAGTAACTATAACCAAAGAAGTAACAGACCTATTTGACAAAAATTTTAAATCATTGA
>PVIH01012153.1:0-64947 GCA_004025045.1 Sigmodon hispidus
TGGCTCCTCCCCTAACCACATGGCTCCTCCCCTAACCACATGGCTCCTCCCCTAACCACATGGCTCCTCCCCTAACCACATGGCTCCTCCCCTAACCACGTGGCTCCTCCCCTAACCACATGGCTCCTCCCCTAACCACATGGCTCCTCCCCTAACCGTTCCTCTCCACCTTTCAATCATTTTAGGACCATTCCAGTCAGCCTGCCTCCGCTCTGTATAAATTCCAGCGTCCCCTGGCCGAGGCCCACTAATCCCAGGAACTTTCTGTCTTCTTTCCTGACTCAGAGTCCTGCTCAGCCCCTTCCATGCTGCTCCTTGGGTGCAAAGCAATTGTCCCTATGGTAGAGTGGTTTAAATGTGATGTCGGCGACATACTAGGCCAGCCAACAAGGGACACATACACAACCTTCCCCCAGGTCTTGTTGCTGCTTCTCACTGCCTGGCTTAACCTTAAACTGTGGTTTAGGGACTTGGGGTGCTCTCCTTCTTTATGTACCTTAACTTTGCATAGTGTTGCCTCTTCAGAAGCCCCTCACTCCCAGGTCACCTTGCTCCACATTTCTTTTGGGATCCTCTAAAATGTACAGCTTCCTTCCAAAAACACAGCCAGGGCCTATTTTCCAGGCCCACACCCTCACGACACCCACAGTTCATATCTCTGCTGCCATGGGGCAAGGCCGGTCCTGGAGGAGTGCTTCAGAAGGTCAGAAGTGGGGAGGGTACAGGCCTCCTTAGCTGGGACCTGGTCCCCTTCTCCTGACTGGAAGAGCCCCCCCATGCCCACCCTGCCCTACTCGGTGAGGACAGCCTTGGCTCTGGGAGGGAACAGTGGTCATAAGCACTCGACTGTTGCTTCACTGGAGTGGGTGTCTTTGAACATTCTCAATGAGCCTTGTTCCTGTCAGTCTCTCCTTGAACTGACTTTATGCTTCTTACCCATTTGCTGCAGACCTCCTGAGGTGACACCCTGGCTGGCTTCACACAAACTAGGTGCTTTAGTGCCCCCTCCCCCGCTCCCATCAAGGTGTGTTTTGCAGTAGCTGGAGACCTCCCGTTGGGGTATCCCTCACCTCTTTACTCACTGTTTGCTGCTTCGCTGTTGAGTATGTGACAGTTGTTCTCACTTTAGGGGGCCTGGTGTATACCTATGTGGAATTTTTATAATTTGTATTCTGTGTGTGTGCGTGTATGTGAGTGTGTGTGTGTGCGCACATGTGTGCATGCGTGTATACGCACACACCTAGGGCTTGGAATGTGCATGTTTGGAGGCCAGGGGACAACTTGGGGGAGGAGTCTGTTCTTGCTTCCCACCTTGTCAAAGCAGGCTCATGTAGCCAGAAGTTTCTCTGTCCTGCCGAGCTGGCCCTACAGCCATTTAGTCCCAAGTAATCACACAAAGGCTTATATTAATTATAAACTGTTTGACCTATGGCTCAGGCTTATTCCTTGCTAACTCTTCCGCTTACACTAACCCATGATTCTTTTATTTATTTATTTATTTATTTATTTATTTATTTATTTGCCTGGAACTGGAACTACAGATAGTTGTTAGCTGCCATGTGGGTGCTGGGAATCGAACCCGGGTCCTCTGGAAGAGCAGACGGTGCTCTTAACTGCTGAGCCATCTCTCCAGCCCCTAACCCATGATTCTTATCCATGTGTAGCCATGTGGCTTGGTACCTTAGCTTCAGTGCAGCATTCTTGTCTTGCTTCCTCTGTGTCTGACTTGAGTCTGTGTCTGCTCTTCCTCTTCCCAGAGTTCTCCTTGCCTGGTAATTCCACCTATACTTCCTGCCTGCCTTCTGGCTAATCAGCATTTTATTAAACCAACATTTTTTTTAAACACTTTTTATTTATTTATTTATTTATTTGCCTTGGTGTTTGCCTGGAATTGAAACTGCAGACAGTTGTGAGCTGCCATGTGGGTGCTGGGAATCGAACCCGGGTCCTCTGGAAGAGCAGACGGTGCTCTTAACCGCTGAGCCATCTCTCCAGCCCCTTATTAAACCAATATTATAGTGACAGATGTTTGTAGTGTATAAGAGCATAGTCCCACAGCAGAGTTACCCCTTTTTTTTCTGCACACTTCAGACTTATCAGGGTCTAGGAACTTCCAAGATGTTTCTCAAGTCTCCACCTTCTCAAGGTTGGCCCGGGCCCTTTCCTTAACTGGGAGTGGTGGTGTGCACTTAGGAGGCAGAGGCAGGCAGTCTGAGGCTGGCCTAGCTACAGAGCAAGTTTCAGGACAGCCAGGGCTGCACAGAGAAATCGTGTCTTGACCACCCTGTCCCCCCCATAAAAAGAGTTTTGGGATTACAGATAATTACCAGCATAAACAACTTTTTTTCTGTGGGTTTCCAGGATCAAATTCAGATTGTTAGGCATGATGACTATCCTATCCTCTGAGTCATTTTGCCCGTATGTAGAAAGGAGTTTGATAAAGAAGTTGAGGCTCAAATCAAGTCTAGAAATAAAATTGTAACTTAGTTCAAGGACATAACTTGATAGCTCAGAATGCAGTACTGTCACAAGACTGTTGGGTGGCCTTCCTCTTGGCACCCCCAGGCTTGGTAGGATGACCTCATCATGGTGACTCCCTGTTTACCTGCCTGCCTTATTGTCACAGCTCAGCGTTAGCATTGGACCTGGCACATAATAGGGGCGTTGTGTGTTGTTCCCAGAAGTTGGCATGCATGGAGAAAGGCAGGCGCTACTGATGTCATTGCCTTCCCAGAGTTGGCCCGGGCCCTTTCCTGAGACCTTGCTCTGGGAGCTGGCCGTGGTGCTGAAGAGCCTGGGTCAGCTGCCTACCTGCAGCCCCCTACCCTGTCTCATAGTGAGGCACTTGCTAAGATCCGTATCTTGCCCATTCTTCCCTCTGGAGATGTTTTCCTGGGAACCTACTGTGTGCAGGCACTGGTCACCCATACACGAAGGTTTGGGATCCACTTGTCACACTGTATCATGTATCTCTCATGCACCCTAGACATCTTCAAAGCCCCCAAGTGAAGGCCAAGAAACATCATAAAGAATATTGTGGGGCAGTGGTGGCAGACACCTTTAATCCCAGCACTCAGGAGGCAGAGGCAGGCGGCTCCCTGTGAGTTTGAGGCCAGCCTGGTCTACAGAGTGAGTTCCAGAACAGCTCTGTTTTAGTAATTCCTATGGCTATAGTAAGATGCTATGACCAAAAGCGATGCGGTGTGGGAAGTGTTTATTTTCCTTTACACCTCATGATGCATTCCATCGCGGAAGGGAGGCTGAGCCACGGAGGAATGTTGCTCACTTGCCTCCTCATGGTTTCCTCAGCTTGCTTTGTTATACACCGCAAGGCCACCAGCTTGGGGTGGTCCCACCCACCATGGGCCAGGCCCTACCTCCTCAGGGCCTGGCAGAAAAAGCACTGCCAACCTTGCCAACACGCCAATCTCATGGTTGCATCTTCTCAGCTGAGGCTCCCTCTTTTCAAGTGACTCTAGCTTGTATCAAGGTGACATAAAATCCGCCAGCACAGATGCCCACCCAAAGCATGGTGCTCTCATCTACATTGCCACTTGGGCTTTTGCTTTCCCCTTTGGCCCAGAACTACCAGCATCTCTGGCTCCAGTGCCCTCCCCAGACACTAGGGTACAAGTAGCAGGAAAGGTCTGAATGGAGAGGTGTCAGGCCAGCCAACACCGGAGGGAGCTGGGCATCTCAGGCGCCTCCGGCCTGAGGGGTGGGGGTGGTAATCCTGGCAGGAGACAAGGCTGCTGTTAAAGGGGCAGTGCTCCCCCACCTCCACCCTTAAAAGAGTGGAAATCCCCTTTTTGTGCCAGCCCAACCGGCAGTGGGAAATAATCACTTTTCACAGGCCCCTTATCCATGGCCCAGCCCCAGGCCTGTTTAATCAGCAGTGCCCACCCCGTGACTTGAAGATTCCCTGGCTAGAGAGCTCCGAGAGAGGGGTTAAAGAAAATTACCCTGGCCTCCTCCATGCTAATGTAATCTCTAACCAGATCTGCCCAGCCGCAGCTCAAATTGCTTTTTAGATTAACATTTAATTATTAACAGGGTCCCCTGGAAGGCCTTGAGCTCTGGAAACCTGAGGTGGGGGAGGAGCAGCAGGAAGGGGATGGGGTGGGCTTCTGCTCTGACTGGAAGAGAGACCAAGGACAAGATGGGCGGCTGAGGGCGTCAGGCAGGGAGACACAGCAAGGGGAGAGGGAGTCAGAGGGGTCCTCGGGGATTCTGTGCAGCCTGGGGACCCTCTTGGAGGGGGATGGTGGTGCTGTCCTAGAGCCACATAGCCCGGCTTTGACCCCAGTGCCACAAACTCCAGGGCTGCTTCCCCTTCCTGGGTCTGGGTCTCTCAACACTGTGGGGATCCTCCTGTGTCTCTAGGGCAGCTGTATGGTCAGGAGGATGTGAGAAGAAGAGCACCTTCTGTGATAGCCGGGGATGGAGCAGAGCCTGTGTGAACCCCAGGATCCCCAGCTTCTTCCCTTCACTCTGGGTCCTGGGAATAAGAACTACATCTTTTTATATGACCACAAGCCAAGGATCCAGCTCTGGGGCTCACATATAGCTGGTGCTATGGATTGTTCTAACAAAATCAAAGGGTGGCATGCTCCCATGTCCAGACTAGCTAATTGCCCATCAAGTTTCAGCCCTGGAAAGGGACTCCGAGGAGTAATGTGCATCCTCAAGTCAGTTCAGACCACAGCGCCTAGTCCTTGTCCAGCTCCTGCCACCGTGGTTCCCTGTGGCTTCCGCCCTCTCCCAGATCCTCACCCTGTTAGGCCTGGTTTGACCTTCTCTCCAGCCTGTATGCGGCCTTGAGCAGAGCCACAGAGATCTACTTAGGCATTTCTAGAGAAAGGCAGAGATGGGGGCTGGAAGCCGCACAGGCTGTGGCCTTCACAGAGAGAGTCACAGCCTTCCCCGGAGGCCAAGTGTTTGTCCACATTCAGCCTTTCTCCAGGGACAGGCTGCCTACCCCTTGAGGTAGGTGGGCATTTTTTTCCTACTGAGGGAGAGGAGGCTGGGACAATCAGCTTACGCTGGATTTAGCCAGGGAGGGCACTTCTGAGTGAGTGGTATCCTAGGGACTTGTGACAGGTCATGCTTACATGTAGTATAGGGGTGGCCCCCCAAAAGGTGCTCTCAAGTGAGTGGGAGGAAGGTGGATCCGCCTGCTGCATGGTGCACAGGCTGTTGTGTTGAGTGGCCTCCAGGGAGCCTGACTTCTTTCTGCCTCTCAGGGTAGAAGCCTAGTGGATTATGGGTACTGAGGACATGAGCTCTTTGGTGATGGCTTGGCTGAAGCAGGGTTCTCCCAGCTCTGATGGACCTGCTATATAGTGGCACGAGGTTCAGGATCTGATGCTCCTTGAGCTCTGCCAGTTAAAGATATGCCTGATCTTGTACACATGCCCTCACCACCACCACACACAGGCACACATGGTGACCATTTCCTGTTGTGTGAAAGGAAGCTAAAACCAACCTCTAGCCAAGGCCAGTCAGGTTGAGGATGGGATGCCCTGAGATCTGGATGTGGGGAGCTTTGGCCAATATTAATGGCTGTCCTCAGGACCCAGTACGTTGCTGGTTCCAGGTTCTCCCTCCCACCTCTTGGGGCTTCCTGTCGCCCTCTGCAGCCAGATACAGAGGGGTGGGTGACAAAAGGTAGCAAAGACAGCCTCCCACCCCCAAGACAACTCTCTGAATAAATAAAGAGAGCGTCTGCTCATTGTCTGCCACTTGGTTCTCCTCAGCTCCGAAGTTTCTGTCACAGCCCCTTATCTATAGTCCAGCTATGAAAGGGCACGTTGACAGCTGGGGGTGTTATCTGGTGGAGGGGACCTTTTCCTTGGGTGTCTCCCTGATAAGACATCTTATCAGCCCCCACGTCAGGGATGCTGCCAGAGCATTCTAATCATCGAGGCTTGCGACATTTCCCCTCCCTCCCCGCTTTATTGTCAAATTCACAAAGGGCCTTGAGCTTATAAACAGTCTGATTTGCAGACAGTGTGGCTCTCCTGGTGAAGCCGGACAGTGGTGATTCTGAGCTGGAGGGTTGAGCGACCACCATCTGCAGATGGGTTGGGTTAGGGGAAAGCAGGCTGCGAATCCCAGGGAAGGCATGGGTGTTGGAGGTGCCCACCACAGCCCTGTTCTTGACTTGCTGTGTGGCCTTGTGCAGGACCCTTGATGTCTCTGGGCTTTTCATCTCACAATAACCAGTTTATTTGGGGCAGCCATTCATTGGGTGTTTTAAGTTTATTTTTGTTTGTATATCTGGTTTAAGAGCAACTTTTAACTGCAGAGCCATCTCCCCAACATCTTCTTATTAAATGATTATTCCTGACCAGACACTCGGGAGATGGAAACAAGTAGAGTTTCCCCATAGAAACCCACAGTCTAGCACAGACAGACAGACATGCAGTTAGCAATGACAACTTGGTGTGATTAGGGCTGTGTCGAGGGACATCCAGATGGCCAGCCAAGCCATCTGAAACAGCCCTAAATTAAAGATGACTGAGTGGCAGTGCCATAGGTCCTGGACATAGCAGGTATCGTGGTCTGGAGGTTTGAGGCAGTTAGCCAGATAGTGGGCCTTGGGGGAGCCCTGAGAGCCTGGGCGGCTGGGGAGAGCTGGCCAGGCAGGGAAGGTTCTGTTGGGAGTGTAAAGGCCAAAGTGTTGAGGTGTATGGGAACTTGAGGTGGACATCTCACTCCATAATGCTTGGCTAGCCCCTGGCTCATCTGAGACCTAACCCCCCGGCCCCCCACAGAAAGATCCAGGGTTTGGGGAAAGTGGACAATGATCTGGGAAACTTGAGGAAGCAGAGAAGCTCTCTCTACCTCCAAGTGAAGCTAGTGTTCAAGGCTGTATAGGGGGGCAGTCAACCTGCTTCCTCCGGAGGTGAAAACTGGCAAGAACGGCTCTGAGAGGCTGAGGAGAGTCAGAACTGGACATTGTCTGCTCCCTCCCAGGCTGGTGGTCCCCAGGGCTCCCAGACTACCTGGACATCCTAGCTCTGGAGACTAGAGGTCTTGGGAGGCAGCTGGGGTAGCAGAGCGGGCATGTTGTCCTCCTTCAACAGCTGATGTGGGGGCCTACCAGGATCCACATCCTGGAGGGAGGCTGGGACTCTGGCCTCCTGTACCTGGTAATAGAATGGGTCAGGACCCTAGAATAATATGCCTGGGGGGTGTGGCTAGAAGAATCATGGAGTGGTTTTTACAAGTCAGAGAGTACTGCCCAGCCTGCACAGGGACTCTGAGGACTCCCTCTACCTAACCAAGTGTTGCCTGGCATGTGGAAGCAGAAATGGGGGTCCTGGGGTCCCGGGTTCTGCCCCCTCCAGTCCAGCATCACCTGTGAAGAGAAGGGTGCAGGCAGGTTTTGTGCTGCATCAGGGTGGCAGAAACATGCTGTGACAGAGGGGTGAGGAGAAGTGGACAAGGTCAAGGCAGGTGCACTAGCTTGTCACTTGTGTATAGACTGTCAACATGTAGGTTGCAGGGACTCCACCCATGTGATGGAGCGTGACACAAAGTATCTATTGCCCTGTCACAAGTGAGCACCTGCAGTGTGTGTGGAAACCTAGCATACTTGGTCTGAGTCGGGTGGACCGAAGCTTCAAGGCCGGACTGTGGCATGTGGCGGTGGCTCCAGCAGGCCTGTTTCTGTCCCTTGCTCCATCCCAGGTCCCCAAAGAGCCTCCCCGCTCTCTACAGTCAAGGATTTCCATCCCTGCAATAAGACCCTCTTCACTCCCTTCTTAAGCTATGCCATTTCTGCCTGATTGTAATGGCATATTTTAAAATTACCAGAAATCAAAGCCGAGAAGTGGATATTGCTGCTTTTATTGCCTCGCTGTGTTAGGGCTGAGGGCTGGGGGAGGGGAAGAGCATCCCACCCTCCCCCACATCTATCCATCCCCCACCTGCTTTTTCTTGCTTTTTCTTTTTTCTTTTTTATAGACAGTAATAGGAGAAAATTGGTTTTGAAACTGAATAAAAGTCCCTTTCAGAGGAAATCTTTACTCACGGGTACCTCTGCTGAAAGTAAAATAGAGCATAATGAAAGGTGGTTACGTGATTGTCTTTCATTTACCGAGAGGCCAGGACAGACGGGAGGCTGCCACCGTCTCGGGGAATACAAGATTGGAATAATTGCGCCGTAACAAGGAGCTTGTTGTGAAATTAGTATCCTAAGAAAGTGGTGAAAAAAGCCTTTTCCTCATGAATACTTCATTATTAGAAGCAGCAAAATTCCGGGCTGCAGACACCTGTTTAGTATTAAATACCTTCCTTCTCTTCCTCCTAAACACCCCCTCCCTCCCTTCTAACCAACCCAGGCCGGCAGCCAGGGATAGATGAAGATGGTAGATACAAGGTCCTCAGGGTACCAGGCTGAGCTCTCTGTGGCAGGAAGAAAAGGTGGACCCCACAGGGACTCCCCCATCTTCCACGGTGGCCTCCAAGGCTGGCTTGTCCTGACCCTAGTACTCAGGGAGGCAGGCTTTGTGGGGACACGTGGGCTTCCTGTGCCCTGCGCCACCCCTGGAGTCTGAGCTACCACCTAAGGGCTGCTGTGGGTGACTCTGGACCTTCCTTCTTGGGGTGAACACAGCCAGGTTAAGGCACCCCAGGACACCATCCTGACATTTCTCCAGGGGTACTGTGAGAACACCCCAAACATGTTACACCCGTGACTTATGTAAACAGGGACACTGTACCCACTAGCTCTACCTGGCTAGGTGACCAGGTGGGTTCATTCCCTGTGAGCTAGAGATTGCGATAGAACTGACTGGGGTCCACTACCATCCAAAGGACAGTTTGATAGAAGGGTGAAAATCTGAAACATTTGGGGTGAGGGCACACAAAACTTACAAGTTCTAGCCCTGTTGTTGTGGAAAGCCACCTCTGATCCCTTCCCATGATGCCTCTGGGGCACCTACTCAGTTTCCTCATCTGGAGACGGAGTGTCTGTTCTGGACATCTGGCTTGAAAGCATTCATGACTTATGCCCCTGATCCTAGCATCTGGAAGACTGTATGCTGTGGGCTAGCCTGAACTACAAAGAGAGAGGTCTCAAAAACAACCAATCTCGGATGTTCCCTGGGGTGCTGGGGAGGGCAGGAGGTGGCTTGGAGAGGCTGTCAGTGACCAGTGCCTGGTCTCCCTTTCCACAGGGATCCTGCTGCAAACGTGCTCCACCTGGGGCTCCCAGCTCAGCCATGCTGGCCTGTCTGCAGAGGACTCAGAACCCACCCGGCCAACACCTGGCCTGTCCAAGCAAGAGCCTGGAGCTACGTAAGTGTAAGTGAGACCCCCTCCACTGCTTCCTGTCCCCTCCTCTGCAAACTCTGAGTCCCGGGACTTGCTTTCTGTTCCTCGGCTTCTGTGGTGTTGGTCATGGCCCAGTCTGACCTGTCTGGGCTGCTCATGCAGAAATCTACATTGAGATACCTTGGGAGGTCTGTGCTCATCCCTCAGGGAACTCTGTAACTCCAGCACTCAGGAGGGAGGCTAGCCTGGAGTATGTGTGGGACATGGGTCTCCAGGGAGGCATAACATCGTTTCTGCCCTATAGCCTAGAAGCAGCTGTTTACACTGTTGCCTTTTCTTCAACTGTTTATTTATTTGAAAGTAGCATTCTTGTCCAACATTCCTAAGGAAGGGAGCCAAGCCCCTGCCCCCTCAGAGGCAGCTGGTGTCCATTTCCTGTGTGCCCTCAGATGTTTTATGCACTCTGGCAAATGCTTGCACATCTGATATGGTCCAGCACCTCCCCTGGCCATCTATCCTCCAGGTTACCTGCCAAGAGCTGCCTCTTCCCATGTCCCTGTCTCCGGCAAGGATGAGCCATAATTTATTTGGCTAACCTTCTATTTAAACTGTCCACAACTTGTTGATTTGATAAGTGATGTAGCAATAAACCCTGTGTTGTCACCAGGTGTGAATTCAGCATGGGGAAAAATCTGGAAGAGGAAATACAGGGTCAGGGCATGTTAGACACTTTATCACACTGGTAGGAGTGGTCTGACAGCGTTAGCTGTTACCCCATGGGACAGTGTGCAGCTTTATATGAAGAACCCACTTCCCCATGTCTACCAGACAGGCTTTGACACCTGGACTGTGGGCATAGGTTTACTGTGTAGTTTTGATTTAAAATGACAAGTTCAGTATCTTTGTGTCATACCATTTATTTTAATTTTGAACATTCTGTGCGTCCGTTGGTCCGTTTTTTGATGGGGCGGTGGGTTTTGTCCACCTTTGTTGGTCTTTGGAAGCTGTGGTATGTATCACAAGAAGTGCCTGTCTCCCCTCATTTGTCTAGATTCTGCCTTGGTTCATTAGAACCCCTTTGTGGCTTTGGGGTTTAAGTTGTATTTAGAAGACCTTTCCCTGGGCTATTTTTTAAAAATGATTTCCCAAGGTTTCTTCCAGTCTCCAGTATATGACTTAAATGCTTCAAAGGGTCTCTCTCTTGTTTTTTAATAGTATTAAAACATATTTGCCCAGCACTTGGGAGGCAGATGAAGGCAGATCTCTGTGAGTTCGAGGCCAGCTTGATCTGCATAGTGAGTTCTAGGACAGCAGGGCTGCATAGAGAAACTTTGTGTCAATAAAACAACAGCAAACATTGTAACTTACTGGTTGTAATCTATGTTGTCCAGAGTCTTCCCAGTACTTGTTGGTCTCTTTCCTTTCTATTGGCGACTCTGGGGACTGAACCAGGTCCTTACTCATGTTCAGCAAGCTCTCTTTCCACTGAGCTAGCTTGGTTTATTGATGATAAATGCTCTCATTTATCAATCCCCACCCCACCCATTTTGTTATCCTTTTTTTTTTCCCCAAGGAAAGGCCATGCAGCTCAGGCTAACCCTGAACTCACTGTGTAATCAAAGATGACTTTGGCTCCCTGCGATGTTCATATTGCTGAGGGTTAGGGTTAGGGTTTACTGAGCTATGACAGAGTTCGGCCAGCAGTGATCTCTGGGTACAGTCATCAGCCTTATCTCCAATGACAGCTGCTGCCTCCCTCCACCCCTTCTGCATAGAGAAGTTTGACTCTCGGCTTTGATAATGGACTCATTCACACTATGTATGTTCTTTCTATAATTACATTTATTTATTTCATGTGTGAGCACATACACGTGTCACCAGGAGAGGTCGGATGACAACTTGTAGAAATCATGTATGTCCTTTCATGATGTGGGTCCCAAAAATCAAACTCGGGGCCCTCGGGCTTGGTGGCCAGCACCTGTTGAGCCACGTGGCTGGCTCTCCAAGGTAAGCCATATTGCAGCACAGATAACACTGACAGCTTCATGCTCCTTGGTGACCTTGTTTGCCTTCTAGCCTGAGGAGCCACTTCCTTAGGGGTGGCATACTTTGACCGATGGACCCTGGGAGAAATGGTGCTTTGTAATGCTCTTTTCCTCCAAGAGCAAGGCATGCCTGTGTGTTCAGACTTCCTGTGTTCCCCAGGAATGTTCTGACAGTCGCTGCATTTAGCTCCCACATACTCAGGGGCCAGTTTGCTTCTGGAGAGGAGAGTACTGCTTCTCCCATCTCGAAGGCTGATCCTGTGAGCGCTGCCAGCTCCTTCCGCCTTCTTGCTTCTGTTGTTAAAAGGGCTTTCCAGCTTAGTCTCTCCAGCTTTACAGTAATCAGTGACAGTGCTCATTTATTTAATACTTTTTGAGACCAGCCTCATGCAGTCCAGGCTGGCTCCAAACTTGCCATGTGAGTATGTACTCATTGTGCTGCCCCCGTCTGTCAGGAGTTAGCATTACAGGCATGCACCACGGTGCTGGTTTTTGTGTATGTTTGTTGAGACAGGTTGTATGTAGCCCTGACTGGCCTGGAGACAACTATATGTAGATCAGGCTAGCCTCAAACTCACCAATATGCCTCTACCTCTCCAGGGTTGGGATTAAAGGTGTGGGCTATCACGTCTGGCTCTGATATTATCTTTTGTTGAATAGGGTTGACTGTGTGACTGACATCCCTGGAACATTATGGTAATCATCATTCCAAAGAATACCGTTAGTGTGCAGATTGCCCTGCCAAGGATATGCTAGCGTGAAATGGGTATTTGATCAACTTAAGTCCGTCTCCATTTTATTAAAGTTTTACAATCGAGAATGGGGGTTGGAACATTTCCAGATGCTTTGCAGGTTATGAACATACGACCAATGCTGTTCCTGGATGCCTTCATGTTGAAGTGTCCTTGCATTCCAGTTGACCCCATGTGGTGGCTGTAACATACTTTCAGGATTGCATTTGTTGTAATGTAGCCCTAACCCTACACCCATGCCCCACATCAGAACAATTTGATTGCTGTTGGCTATCCCCAGCCCGTCTTTTCTCCGTGTGCAGTGACAGCCAAGTGGAATTGTCTGTAACGATTGCTCGGTTCCAGGGTAAAACTAAGCCAATGTGTGCTGGGTGGGGCCGGCAGCCTTTTGACTGTTCAATGTTTCTTCTCTAGTAATTGTTTTAATTATTCTCCTGATCCTTGAATGGGGCTGATAATTTTTAACATAATTTGATCCAGGTTTTCCGGCGAGGTTACATAGGGATGAGCAAAGTAATGTAGTGTAATTTGATCACCCTGACGCCAGATAATTTTTTAATGTGTGCAGCTTCATGTGCAACTGTAGGGTCCAGAGGAGGACATCCAGTTTCCAGCTTTGTCTCTCTGTTGGCTGGAACTTGCTGAGTTGGCTGCCAGTGAGCCCCAGGCATTCAGCTGGTTTTGCTTCCCCAGTGCTGGGGTTACAGTCATATGTCACCACATTTGTCTTATGTGGTTCTAAGGACCACAGGCACTTTGCTGATCCATCTTCTAGCCTTGTCCCTTGTTCTTGATTATATTAGCTAATGATATGATCCATTGCTGTTCCCTAAAGATCAATCTATAGTATTTATTAGTAATGTTACCCTTTTAGGGATTCTAATTCATTGATTTATGCTTTTGCCTTTATTAAAATCTTCCTGAAATTATTTTTTGAGGCTAGAGACTTAAAAATCTTTTTTAAAAATTACATTTATCTGTGTGTATATGAGAAATAGTGTATCCCACAGCTGGGGTGGAGGTCGGAGGACAGAGGTCAGGAGTCTATCCTCTCCTTCTTCCATGGAGGTCCCAAGGATTGAACCTCGGCCTTAGGTTTGGCCGCAGGTGCTTTACCCACGGGGCTCTGCAATTATCATTAATTTTAGAAAAAGGCTACAAAGTCTATACTGGTATTTTATTTTGAGTTGTTTTACAGTTTTAGTTCTGATTTTTTTTCTTCATCCTGACTGATCATCTTTGCAAGAGGATATGTGTATATGATCAGAGATGCCTCTAAAAATGTATTGAAGTTTTGTGTCTAGGGACATATCATCCAAAAAACAGCAGCTCTTGTCCGCAGGCCTGTGTTCTATGTTTTCAGTGAGAACTTTGGAGGTGAGCCTGTCTTTGGGGAACACTCGCTCTCCTCTGCATCTTCCTGGAGCCTCGGTTAATGAGTTTCTGTTATTTTTTTTTTTTAAACTTTATTTATTTGCCTTGGTGTTTGTCTGGAACTGGAACTACAGACAGTTGTTAGCTGCCATGTGGGTGCTGGGAATCGAACCCGGGTCCTCTGGAAGAGCAGACGGTGCTCTTAACCGCTGAGCCATCTCTCCAGCCCCGAGTTTCTGTTATTTAATGTGCAGATATTAGGATATTAGTGCTGCAAACCTTCACGGAAAGTAAATCCTTAAAAAGAAGTCTTTAACACTTTGTGGACTAGATGAGATTTTAAGATAATTAACCTCTGCTTTTGAACTCACCTTTGCTCGTTCCCTGGGTTACTTTGTTGTGCTCTGACTCTCATGCTGTAGAATTGGGCTTTGTGATCCACACACACCTTCGCCTTTTCTACCTGGGGGGGGGTACCGCTCTCCACCATCTCTCTCTAAACTCAGTGCTCACCAGTTGGCAAAGCTGGATGCCCAGGTGTCTCCCTGCATCCCCGCCCCCCAATACAGCCAAGAATCTAGATGTAAGTCCTCATGTTCGCAAGACAGGGACTTCACAGACAGAACCAAGCTGTGTGTCATTTGAAGAAAATGATGTAGTCTGTGTGTTTTGAAGTTGACTTTATATTTGCAACCTCAGCAGCTGCAAATGGCATCTGCTGGTCCCAGCTAGAAAAGATAAGGGCATTGGGTTGTAACTGGCCCCTTGTCCCTGCCATGGTCAGCAGTACTGGCAGCCTCGGTGGTGGTACCATGGTTCCTGGTTTTGTTTCATTGTGTCCTCAGGAAACAGGATCAGTGCACCAGTGTGTTAGCTTATGTTCTATTGCTTGAAGTTAGCCAGCCTCAGGTAATCCATGTTCACAATTCCCTAATTTCCAAAAGAAACTTCACTTTTATCTCTACTTGAGAGGGTTAAAGAAAATGAAACTTCTTGCTGCTCTGTACCCGCCTCACCCCACCCCTGTATTGTTTTCAAACTGAGATGTCCTCTGTATCCTGTTACTTTACCAAACTGTCTTGGGTTGAGCCTTTTGCACCCCTTTTGGGAACCATGGCCTCTAAGCCTGGCCTGTAGCGTTCACCCCGCCTCCCCTCTGGGCTCTCCCTCCCTACCCCTGCACTTTGCAGGCCATTCTCTCTAGCGGTTGCTTTTATGTGTTTTCCCTGCAGTCCGTCTCTCCATGAAGCATGGGCCTTCTCTTCTAGGTGATGGTCTTCTCTTGGGATGTAGTCTTTGTTTGCATTCAAATCTTAGCAGCCATGTCGGGGGTGGAGGTGCGGGGAGGTGGCACAGAGACCACCAGCTCGTTGGTCCTCTGGGATGTTGCTAGTCAGTACAGTTCTTCTAAGAAGGCCTCACTCTCACAAGATCCCACCTTGTTAGAGAAGTTGGCAACAAACTCCTGGCAATCCTCCTGCCTCTGCCTCCCAAGTGCTGGGATGGGCTGCATTTCCTTCCTCATCCAGGGCTAGAACAGAAGAGTCCAGAAGGCCATCTCAGGCATGCCTCTTCCCACTGTGCCCTTTCATGCCTCCACCAGAAAAGCCCCTGCCTCTGGCCGTAACTGAAGAACATAGAGGGAACAAGGAAGGAGACAGTGAATTCTGTCCCAGGCTCTGCTGCCAGCCCTGTCCTGACCCCTGGGTCGGGCTCCTGCCTTTTCTAGGTGAGGAGGCCCCTCATCTCTTGTCTCAGTCAAACTTAGACTGGAAGGGCTGTGCTGGGGTCCCACCAAGCTAGGAAGGTCTTGGCCAGGCTATGAACAGTGTGACCCCTTCTGTAAAGCAAAGGGTCAGATGAGGTGGAGAGAAAAAGCCTAGCTCTGGCCACTGCAATGGTGACATCAAACGATCCAGGGGGTGAGAGAACCAGCTTGAGACCCTGACTTTTTATTCTACAAGGGAATCCTAGTAGCCTGGCTTAAGGAACTACACAAGAACCAGCTGCCACATGTGCCCAGAACACACAGAAGGGACCAGAAATGGTCACAGGTTATATTCTTAAGAGCTGAGGACAGAGCAGGCTGGGGTAGCCTAGCCTAGGTGACCGGAAAAGAAAGAACAGAGAGAGAGAGAGTCAGTCCACCCTTAGGCCTAAGAGCTAAGCCTTCTCCACTGGCTAGAGTCCCAAGGCCTCAAGCTAGACCTGATCATCCCTACAGAAACCTACATCTCAGCTATGCAGGGCCTCACCAGCAAATAAATATTTGACTTTCTCATTACAGTTGCTAATATACAACCTGAGTTATGCACTGCTAAAAATACAGGTTTTACAGAAAGCCCCGAGGAGAAGAGGTTCTGTGTAGGTGGGGGAGGGTTCAGGGACCCCGCTCTGCTGTGCTCAAGGGCACTGAGGGGGGATGGGCATTTGCCTAAGAACAGTGGACTGCTTGTGCCAGACCCTGCCCCCCACCCACTAGGTAATAAGATGGATGGATGGCTCTGAGGGGTCAGGTTCTGGCTGGACCCCACACAGGCATGTGTGTGACTTTAGGGGAATGACTGACAAGAAGGGCAGGAGAACCATCAGGGGCGGGCAGCCAATTCCAACACCTTATCTTCCCAACCCCCAGCACCTGTATCTGCAACAGTGAAGAGGTCCCTGGCCATGGCTGAGAAACACTGAAGGACTCGTAACAAGAGCGGGTAGACTTTCAGCCTGACCCTCACCCTTCTCTACTGCTGGGCATTGTCTATGACTTGCCAATTGGAGCTTCTGCCCCAGTGAACTTGAAGCCATTGGCTTTTCTATGGGGGCCACAGGTTCTAGCCATAAAGCGGGGTGGCAAGATGGCTCAGCAGGCAAAGAGGTTTGCTGCCAAGCCTGATGGCATAAGTTCAATTCCTGGCACCAACACGGTTGAGAGAGAATTTTTTTTAAATGCTTTGGTGTGAAAGGTGTCAGACCCCCTGGAACTGGAAATACAGTTGTTAGCTGCCATGTGGGTGCTGGGAATTGAACCTGGGTCCTTTGGAAGAGCAGTCAGTGCTCTTAACTATTGAGCCATCTCTCCAGTCCTGAGAACTGGCTCATGAAAGCTGTCCTCTAACCTCTACACATTGCCTTCCCTCTGTCACAGTAAAAATGTACAAGAAAAACTAGAAGGGGCAGTGCATGAGACTCACCGCGCCCTTCCTGGGGAAGTATGGTGCAGTGAGCCTCTGCCCTCATTCATCTGGAAAATCTGAGGGCTTGGAACATGGGAGGCCTAAAGACCCCAGGCCACGGGGTCCTAGTAGATAGCAAAAAACAAAACACATGTCAGGGTCAGACATGAACACCCTGGAGAAGATAACTTGAGTGTGACTCTAAACCACCTTCTACAACAGAGGCTGCCGGACTTTGCGGACAGCCGCTTTCAGCCTTACAGGCTTCACAGCCGGGCGTAACCTTACACCGAGCAGCAAAACTGTTCTAATGAAACCTCACTGGTGGTGGCCAGGAAGACGGCTGCCAGTTTGCGCTTTCTTTGCATGCCAGAGAGCCCAAGTTTCAGCCCCAAGATGTTCTGAGACAGGGTCTCCTCCCTCTGCAGCCTAAGCAAGCCTCAGTTACAGCGATCCTCTCATGTGTACCTACGCCCCGCTACCCCGTGTCTCTGTTATAGTTCGAATGCTTTGAATCCATTTCATGTGCTCCCCGGCTTTTATGTGTCTTCTTTGAAGAAATGTCTGTGTAGCTGCTCCTTCAGCTCTGTTACTTGCCTTTCCCTCGGGGCATCTGAGTCCCATGTGAATTCTGGGTCCCTGTCCTGTTTCATGTGCATCATTTCCAAGAATCCTCTCCCATCCTGCATTTGCCTTCCTCACACTTCCTGCACCAAACTAATGGTGTTGTGTTCACTGTACAAGGCTCTGTAGGACCCGAGCTGCTGTGTGGCCTCCCATGTTTCCTTCTAAGCATCTCTAGTTTTCAGGCCAGTGAGACCCCTGCTACCAAGTCGGAGGACCTGAGTTAACGCTCAGGATCCACGTGGTGGAGTTACCCTCATATACATGCACCTGTGGGGCTTGCGCTCCACCCCTACATATAATTAATAAGGGTTTTGGGAAGTTTTAGCTTTCCCATATAGGTCTCTGATTCCAATTTTGAATTGATATTTGCATATGGAAATGATCAAACCTCATTACTTTGAATGCAGCTGTCTAGTTACCACCAATATCTAGATATCTGGTTGTCAACACCAGTCACTGAAAAGACCAACTTCTCCCTACTGAGTGGCTACCACTGACCTGCTGGTGACTCTGTTTATGCCTAGTACCTACACTGGTTTAATTATTTTTAACTTTTCATTAAACTTCAGAATTAGAAATTATTTGGACTTTTCTGGATTCCCAGAATTCCCAGACAAGATTGGTAGTTTCTGCAAGGAGCCCAACTGCCATCCTGAGTCTTCCAGTCCATGAACATGGGACATCTTCCCACATTTTGTCTTTTTTAAACAGAATTAGGTTTCTCCCGGGACCTGAGGTAGAACCCGGGGCCCTGTGCGTGCTGTGTAGCTGCTCTACCCTGAACTATACCCTTAGCCCTAGGATTTGATTTTCTGAAATAAGAGTATATAGAAATAGAACTGAAATAAAGTAGGGCCTGGTAGTGACAAAGGACATGAGACCCCGAGGAGGAGGCTTGGCATGACACGGATAAGTCAGGCTGACCCTCCAGGCTGGGGAGCAAGTAAGTTAGAGTGTAGCAAGTTAGAGAGTAGCAGGATGGAAGGGACAGAGGCCACCCTAGGGCTCCAACCAGCCTGGGGTGAGGAGGGCCTGGAGGGGCTTGTTGCAGAATGTGCAGCATATCCCCTGATTGGGGATCACAGCTTCATCCATGTGCTTGAGAATCCGATGTTTTCCCTCTTAACCTTTGCTTCCTGTCCCAAGACAGACAGACAGACAGACACACACACACACGAGTTTCCCATGCCTGATCAGACCCATTCAGGAGTCAACCACCAGGGGTCAGTACGTGCAGACTGGGGTCCCTGGACAGCCAGCATGGTGACAGGCGGGCGAGGGCCATCCCCAGTGACTGCTTGAGTCCTTCCCAATAAAGACCAGAGAACAGCTGCTCTCTCTGCCCAGTTGACTCCCCCCTCCCCAACCTCCAGCGGCCTCATTAGGCATTCTGCTGGTGCCACCAGCTAATTAGTGTCACGTTAATTGAGCATTCAGGAGGCTGCCACCTCCAAGGGCATAGTGTCACAGTGAAGGGGAATGCAGATGAAGGGTGGAACCCTAGGACTTCCTGATCCCACGTGGAGAGGCGGCAGAGGCTGGATGGAAGAGAGGAAGTCATCTCTCACTCCTATGGGAACATGACAGATAGCAACATTCTGTACCCAGAAATCTGAAGTTCCCTGGAACTCCTGCTCCAGGGTGTATACGTACCTAGGAGTCAGGAGGAGGCCAGGCCGCCAGCTCTAAGTACGCTGCTCCCAACCCCAGGCTCCTGAGCCAGGTGCCTGCCCTCCCAAAGCCTCACTTTTCCATCTCATTGAGCTAGTCCACAAAACAGCTGGTCCACCGGCCACTTCCTAGATGATACAGGCCTGCATCCTGCAGGGCATCTGGAGTACAGAGCCAGGAATTCTGGGGTGGTGGTCCCCACTCTCCCTTGAACAAGCATCTCACTGCACACTCAAGTCTCCCGGAACCCAGCCTTCAGCCCACACTGGTAAAACACAGGCTGCCTGAGGTCTGCATAGTCAAGGTGAAGCCTATGACCCCACTCTACCACTTAGCTTCTTTGTGCTCCGCAGGACAGAGCCCTCCCTCCCTTCCCTACCCACCGCTGCTGGCAGCAGTGCAGTGAAGCCCTCCGTCTCCCTGAGGCAACATTAAGCCCCACTCAGAGGGCTGGTTTTAATTGGCTTAATATACTCGTTAATAACCGCATCTATTTAACACACCTGTAAAAGGCCCATAACATTAACTTAATAGCAGCGACAGTCCGCCAGGCACTTCCTGCCTTTTAAATCTCCAGACAAGCCTTTAATGGGGGCTTCCTGGATGGAGATGGATTGGGGGAAAGCTGGGCAGGGAGAGACAGCCCAGGTCACCCTTCCTTGATGCTAACCTGAATGTATAACCTTTTCTGAGCATTGGGTCCTCTTCCAAAGCTGTCTCACAAGGGCACAATGGCTGACCCAGGGGAGAACATACTACGGGTGCCCTCAGGGCCTCTGACGGGAAAGGAGACTACAGAGAAAGGTCTGGTCAGGGGGCCAGTACCTCCAATGTCACCCTGGACAGAGCATCTTAGTAATAGAGGAGCGCTCAGTAGGGATGTCACAGAAGAGCTAAAAAAAAAAAAAAAAAGTCAACACTGGCACAGGCCAAGGACACCAAGGAGGACCAGTCCTGTGCACCCAAGACCCTCCAGGGCTCAAGCAGTGTGGAACCAATTCACTGCTGCCTTGGAGAGAGGCAGTAGTACACTGGAGCACTCAGTTGGCTTGTCTCCTGCTGCCTACTACCCATCCTCAAAGGAGCACCCCAGTCACTCACTTTCTTTGCCAGGCCCACCTAACAGTCAACTCAAGATGAACACAGTACTCGCAAGACTCCGTCAGCTGACTTGGGCTACCAGCAAGGGACCAAGCCTTCCACACATAAGCCCTTCTGGGATTATTTTATACCTCAATCATAATGGATGGTCTCTCTTCCCAGGGAATCTACCACTTGACCACACACATGACCACAGTGAGCCTTGGGCCTGGATGTTTCTGCTCCCAACACCCAGCTCTGGGTTTCTGGCCCCTCTGCTCAGATCCTGTATGGCTGCCTCACTCTCTCAAAGGTTGCTTCCTCACTGACTACTGGGTCCAAGCCATGAGCCCTGCGGCCCACCACCCGGGACCTCATTGTCGACTCCCAGGGCAGCGTGGCAAACTACCCCAGGAGTCAGTGCCAAGCAGCCACCATGCCCCCAACACGACAGTGAGAAGCTGCCCCATGATGCTCCTGGGGGTAGAGGGAGAAGCATGTATGTTCTCCTGAATGTGAGATACCTGTCTGTGGCCTCTCCACACAGCTGGGTCCAAGTGGCAGTCTTGTGTTTTGCCAAGTCACCATGAGTGGCAGTGAACACCTTTAATCCCATCACTCTGGAGGCAGAAGCAGGTAGATAGATCTCTGTGAGAAGTTTTGTGAGGTCTACAGAGTAACTTCCAGAACAGCCAGGGCTACATAGTGTGACCCTGTCTTTAAAATAAGATTTAAAAAAAAACCTGAAAGTCACCTAGCACCACTCCCTGCCCATCAACACTACACTTCTCAATATAATGAAGCCTCTAATCCAGTCATGTCAAACATGGAGAACCAGACACTGCTATTTACAGATGTGTCCACCACACTGCCTGTCTGCCACCATCCTGTTTCTCGGGCTTGTGGGTGCTGATCCCTTCCCTCGCTGCCTGCCCAGGAAACAGTGTGTATGTGGCAGAGGCAGGGTCCAGAATGGATAGGCTCAAGTGTCTCAGTCTGGAGGTCAAGTGTAGTCAGTACCGTGGTCCCTTCAGTGATGACAGATGCCACTAAGTTCCCCAAACCAAGTGGAATGGGGTCCCCAGTGGGGCCATGCCGCCTCTCCCTTATCCTCACCTAAGGATGTCACAGAGTTCCCCGGCCCCTCCTTGGGAACTTTTCCCTATGGCCTTGTGTTTACTGACAGATCACACGTGATGCTATGAGCAATCGTGACTTGGGACTTTGCCAACCTGGGCCCATGAGCCAAGTAGCTTATGATCCCAAGCCAGGTCCACTGCAGATCAGGCTATGATTGAAGCATTCTGGGGTAACCAGAAAATAAGGCTTAGGGATGAAGGCTTTAGGCGGAGACATGATCTCAAAGGCACATGCCTGTGACTGGAAACTCCACCAGGCTCACTGTAGCCATTCCCTGAAAGAGGCTTACTGAACACCAGCCCAAGTAGTCCCTGAGAAGCTGGATGACCTCATGAGGGTGACCTTCAGCCCTCAGACACACCCCAGCCCCACCAGGCACTGCCTGGGGCCTAGTGATGATGACCCAGAAGACAGATTGACCTAGCTCTCTGCCTTTGCCTGGCTGTAACCTCTGACCTTTTCACCTATGAAATGGAGACCTCTGTGTATCTTACCATGTGTCAGGTGACAGAACTGTGTGGCTGATGGAACTTGGAAACTCAGCTGCTTTGCTGAGTGTCTACTCAGGGTCCTTCAGGAGGCTCAGGGGTTGAACAAGATTCACATGGCCAAGGCCCCTGTGTGAGTAGGTGTTATGGGAGAAAGATTCAGGCTTCAGAAAACTGTTTCCTTCTAAAGGGTCTTAGTAGTTATACCAGTCAGCCCCGGCCAGCATGAGGACTGCGACTGCAGAGTGGTCAAAATCACTAGGGAGGCAGGTCTCCATGCTGACTGCCACACATCACACCCATCCCTACCTACATCACAGTCATCTGGTCCTCTATACACAAGCCACTCAGTGCCTGCTGTGAGGCTCTGTATCCATCCAGACATCCCTTGAGAGCCACGGCCTGCAGGAGGCCCACTGACCAGATGGAGGCAAGGTGCGCCCTCTTTTGGTAAGACCAGGAGAGCAGGCGTTTCCTCTCCTTTAAGGTTTGAACACCTAATTTATTCCATCCATTAGATAGATTTTGTAGATTTAATCATTTTCACAGTTGGTGGCTCATTGGATACTCAAGATAAACTCGGAATGAAAGCATAATGCAGAGGACAAATGGGTTTTCACACCACAATGGCAGACACTCGCCTAGAAAGAGTTTAAGGGAAACGAAAATACACACGGCTATCATTTTTCCCCTCCCGGCAGCTGCTTTTGCTGAGTCTGGTAGGTTTCCACAGCTAATTTCACCAGTTTTGTTCATCTGTAAAATTGCATAAAAGTGACATTTTTGTGCTCATTATAGCAACTGCTGATTTATGGCTGGCAAATGAAGAACTGGTCCCTTTTTTGCGGGCCTCTCAGAGCAGTGCTGAGTGCCCATGAAATTGCTTGTATAATGTAGTTTAAATCCAATCGCAGAGAAAGATTCCCCCATTGGCCAAAGTGACATTTCCATTCTCCACACCAAGTTTATTTTAGGCCACTTAGGAGCTGGGGATGCCCAGAGCAGAGTCCAGCTGAACTTAGCCTTCTGGGCTCAGGTTAGGCCCAAGGGGTTGAGAAATGGCGGGCAGAGGAATGCTAGAATACTACCCAGTCCATGGTGTCCCCCCCCCCTCCTGCCTTGATGTACTTTGGCCTTACTGGCCCCGGGGCTGGGTGCATCAAGCCTGTTCTGTCCGGTGCACTGTGGGATGTGAGGCAGCCACCACCGGTATGCATCCCCTAGTCATGACAAGCATATATCTCCAACTGTCTGGAGTGCTCGGTGTGGTGAGAAACCACCCTGATGTGCACAGGCATTGCCTCAGCTGGCCTGACCTCTCCCAGCTGCCCCTGGCAATCCTGTCTGGGTAAGCTGACATCACTGCCAGCCTACCTAACACAGAGAACCATCATCCTGACTAACGCTGGATCAAGGCCATTCAGGTCAGGACTCAGGGAGGACCAGACAGGAGCTCTCCAATTCAAAGGCCCTTGTAGGTGTGTCTCTCTCTGGTGAGGCCCTGCCCTGGGCCACACTTGAACACTGGTCTCCTCCAGTACTGCCTACTACACTGAACCTGCTAAATCCTCACAGCCACTCAGAGGCACCTTTAGGAGCAACATTGCTCTTTATAGATGCGGAAAAGGAGGCCCAACATGGTGAAGCCCCTTACCTAAGTCCCCCAGGACCCATTGTGTGACACATGCCACTGGGCCCCCCCAGCACTGTTGAGGTCACCCTGCCGACCTGGCGCCATTATTATCCCCATTCCACAAGTGGGAAAACTGAACAGCTTACCTAAGCAGACAGCTTGCCTAGGGGTATACAGCCCACATAACCTCCAAACCCTGCCAGGGGCCAGTACAGTCTTCCTGTGTGCCACCCTGTCCCCCTGCCTCAGAGGAAGCTCTGGGCTGTGCTCTGGTCTAGAATGGCTCAGGATGCCAGGAAGGGTGTGTGTGTGTGTGTGTGTGGACCAGTAGCTCACATCCCCCCATGGCAGAGCCAGTTGTGACCACCTATAGTGGGTAAGTCTAACGATCTAGAATGTCACACACAGTCGTAACAGGCCAGCTACCATAAGCACTCAGCATCCAATTCATCTCACCTAGCCCAGAACTCTAGCACAGCTAATCTTGCCTGATGTGGGGGTGGGGCTGAGGATGCTCAATTGATAGAACACTTGCCTAGCACTGTAAGGCTCTGGGTTGGATTCCAAGGCGTGATGGCAGAAGGATTAGAAGTTCAAGGTCATTCTTGTATATGTATCAAGTTCATGTTGGGGACCAACCTGGAACACACTCTGTCTCAAAGAGAGAAAAAGTTGCAGGCTTGGCTATGGTGACGGAATGGTGGTGCCTGCGTCTCAGCCTTGTACATGTGCATTTTCCTCTGTGAGCCTTATGCTCTGGTTCAAAAGGTGGAAGTGTGGGACCAACAGAAAAAGAAACAACAGTGAGGGACGGGGAACCGGGCAGCTCCTGGAGCCCTGGGGTGGAGAATGAGGGGCTGAGGGGTTGTGGATACCAGCCTGACTCCCTTGTGCCTCTGTCTTCCTGCAGGTGAGTCAGTGGCCAGCTCTATGCATTCCACCCGCTACCCAAGCCCAGCCGAGCTGGATGCCTATGCCGAGAAGGTGGCCAACAGCCCGCTGTCCATCAAGATCTTCCCCACCAACATCCGAGTGCCGCAACACAAACACCTGAGCCGCACGGTCAACGGCTATGACACCAGTGGCCAGCGCTATAGCCCTTACTCCCAGCATACCAGCGGCTACCAGGGCCTGCTGGCCATTGTCAAGGCCGCAGTTGTCTCCTCTAGTTCGGCTGTGCCTGCCGGGCACACCAAAAGTGTGCTTAAGAGCGTAGAGGGCAAGCGGACTAAGCTGTCACCGGCCACTGTGCAGGTGGGCGTTGCACCATACCCGGTGCCCAGCACCCTGGGGCCTTTGGCTTACCCCAAGCCACCTGAGGCACCTGCCCCACCACCCAGCCTGCCTGCAGCAGCTACTGCCACCTCTGTGATCCCTTTGCCAGGCCGGGGCTTGCCCCTGCCGCCCTCCAACCTGCCCTCTATCCATAGTATCCTCTACCAGCTCAACCAGCAGTGCCAGGCCCCAGGCGCTGCACCAAGCGCCTGTCAGGGCGTGGCTGTGCCCCATCCCAGTCCAGCTAAGCATGGCCCAGTGCCTAGCTTTCCCAGCATGGCTTACTCAGCCACAGCCGGTTTGCCAGACTGCCGGAAGGGCACAGAACTGAGCCAGGGAGCCACACCAGCCCTGACACTGGCTGGGGCCACCAAGCCTGCAGGGTATGCAGAAGGTGGCCTGGATTACCTGCTGTGGCCACAGAAGCCACCCCCACCCCCACCTCAGCCACTTCGAGCCTACAGTAGCAGCACTATAGCCAACAAGTCCCCAGAGACTTGTGGTGGAAGGGCATTCGAGAGGCCCAATGGGTCGCCCCACAACTGTGGCGTGGGGCTGCCTACCAGCTTCACCGTGGGCCAGTACTTCGCTGCCCCTTGGAACAGTGTTTTGGTGACACCTACTAGCGACTGCTACAATCCAGCAGCAGCTGCTGTAGTGGCAGAGCTGGGGCCAGGAGCTGCCAGGGAGCTAGCCGGGCCTCCTGCAGACACACTCTCCAGTCTGGCCAGCAAAAGTGTGTGCAACACAGCGGTGCTGAGCAGCAGCCTACAGTCCCTGGAGTATCTCATCAATGACATCCGGCCACCCTGTATCAAGGAGCAGATGCTGGGGAAGGGCTATGAGACAGTGGCCGTGCCCCGGCTGCTGGACCACCAGCATGCCCACATCCGCCTGCCTGTCTACAGATAAGGTCTGCCCTTCGGGCACATGGACTGATAAACAGATGGACAGGGTGCTGGGTGTTGGCAGGAAGCTCGCAGGGCGTCCCATCTGCCCTGTGGCCATGTGTCCACAGGGAATTCCGCCAGGCTGCTTACCTCCGTACTGCAGTGGGCAGGCAGGCTGACCTCACACACCAGGGCTTCTTCCCCAACTTGCTGCCCCAGGAAGCAGGGAGGGTCTAGGGCTGCCTGCAAGGCCCATCCTTCATCAAGGCAGGGAAAGAGGACCTTCTGCAGACCAGAAGTTCCTTCTGGAGCTCCAGCAGAGGCACTCAGATCGGGGCGCTCCAGTCAGCATGAATCACACCCTGGGTCTCTACCCACAATCTCCTAGTCTCTCAGAAAAGGAGAAGGGATCCATAGGAAGTCCCTGGGTCCAAAGTGCCCCAGCCCCTACCAACTAATCCAGGTAAAGATCATTCTGGCTCCAGATTCCTAGAGGCCTCAGGACTACCAGCCCCCTGAACCTCCTGACTCTCCTCTCCCCATCCTTCCCAGTAGGAATCACATCCCACCCTACTCTCCACACCCTGGACCAACCTCCTCTCTGTTTCCTCCAATATACCTTATAGGGCTGCAGGGAACAGCTGGTGCATTGCACAAGAGCACCCTGTCCAAGGAGACTTCACTTGAATCCCAGACTTGTATATTTATTATAGTTGTCTGCATTCCAAGGAAGGGACACCGTTTTCCTATTTGCACAAAGATGTCACAGGGGCTAGCAAGGGGCCTGTAAATTCAGACGGACGATCTTGCCTTCTTTGCGTGTGGGGTCTCCTGGGAACTAGTGAGAGAGGGTGACCTGCTGGCTATGACTGGAATACCCAATCCAGCTCCTCTTCTGCACTCTCCTCCTCCAGACCTGACCTGCACTGCTGTCGGGGGAGGGGGTAGATAAGCCCAAGAAGTCTCAAGGCCTGCAGTCCGCTGGCCCCAGCCCGGCCCCAGGCGCTGGCTCTGGAAGCGGTACTGTAGTCTCTCCAAGGCCTGTCCAAGCACTAAGTGCATTTACAAATCTTTGAGAATGTTTTTTTTTATACTAAAATTGACCATTATATTCTACTGTGAGAAGTGCTGTCTGCACTATATTGTTTTAAAAACGAAGAGAAAGAGAAAAAAAACAAGAAAACAGATGGTGTCTCAGCTGTGAAGCTGTTTTCACTCTTGCTGGCTTCCCTTCCTCGGGGATCCATGGGAGCCCGCCCCAGGGAGCTGACGGGTGGGGTGGGAGGGTGGTATACACAGTGTTCCATGCCTATGTTATTACCATCCCGTGTGTTATATCTTTGGTGGCCAATGGTCTATCCACAGGAGCAAAATTATAATCAAACCTGAGCCAGCTCCCTTAGCTCTTTGTAATGCTGGGGTGGCTCTGAAACACCCCGCCCCATGTAAGTCCTTTCCCAGCTTGTCATCCAGCTTAAGTGGTGGCAGAGCAGCGGAGGACAGGCTAGCCATCATCCTGGCCGTCCCAGATGACACTGGGTCAGATACCGGGCACATACTCATACCCTGTCCTGATGCTGGGAGCTCCACATTCATCAGGGACCAGTTGGACCTTGCCAGAGACAACATTCTGGGAAGGTGGGAAGTCTCCTGCCTGAGAATACCGTGCCATGGGCCAAGTGCCCACATGGAAAAAGGATTTAGACCTGTCTTACAGTCTGTGGGAGCCTGGATCCAGAGCACCCAGCAGGATGGGACCTAGGAAGAAGGGCCCAACCCCACAGCATGTCAGCTTCATTGTGCCCTGTCTCCAGACATGCTTGGCCCCAGCTCCTTTCCTGTCCAAGAGCCTATGCTGGGCCTCCATGGAGGTCCCATCCCACATGGAGAGCCCTGGCCAGTATGGTGGGGCTTAGGAATATCCCAAATCAGCCAAGCCATCAGCTGGGGCCGCAGTCTCTGAAGCCTTTCAGCAACACCCTAGAATCCACTCAAAAGGAACAGTCTCAACATTGCTATGTGGGGGAAGTTCACAAACCAGGCCCATCTGCTAACCCAGGGATGTGGCAGGCCAGGCTATACAGGGTAAGCGCACGGAAGACAGCCAGGGTGGAATCATAGAATCATCAGATGACAGGATGACCTTAGTGGCCCAATCAAGTGAAGAATGAGATCATACTTGTTTCCCAGAGCAGACACAGGACCTGAGGAACACCTGCCTTAAAAACAAAGCCAGTGGGACACCCAGAGCCCAGTCATAGCAGGCAGCTGGACAGCATCTGAGCCCCAACTGCTACCCAGAGCTACCCCATACTAGGCTTTCCCCCCTCAAAGCTGGCATACTGTGATGAAAACAAAGATATCAGACCAGCCTGCCCTGTGGCTGGATTCCGTCTCACTGGGTCTCAGTTTCCCCTCTGAGAGCTGAGATGGCTAACCTGAAGAACATTCTAGAACATGCTTTCACAGTGACCCCAGATCACAACTAGACAAGACAGCCTCCGGACAAGTGAGGCCATCAGAGCCTGACCCAGAAATGACCCAGGACCAAGCAGCTCCCGTGAGCACAGAGCACTCTGCTAAGGCTCACATCGAGGTCACAGCCCACAGCCCCCTAGCAGAGGCTGCCCTCCATTCCATCTCTGCTCTTAGCTGCTCTATGTAGCCAGAGGCTATGCCTTCAGGGGTTGGCCTTCATGGCCAGGCTGCAGGGCTACATTGCTGGGCATCCAAGCAGACAGGAGCAGCCTCCTCCACCTTCTCCCATCCCAGCTGTGGCTCTCTGCTCTGTGTTCCTTCATGCTGGGCTCATTCCCCCTGGAGCTATCTTGGGCTCCCACATCTCCAGGCTGAGCAACCAATCAGGTGGTCAGGCATCCTGGACCACATTCATGGCCACGATGTCAAAAACACCAAAGGGACAACTTCTGCATCTTACCAGATCAGGACAGCCAGGAACTGAGAGCAAGTGGGATAGATACCAGGTCTAATGCCTTAGGTTCCAACCCTCAACACTGCCCCAAACAAGAAACGCAGCCCAGAGATCCACAGACCACACAGACATAGTAAAGGCTCTGAAGTCCGCAGGCTGAACACCCCTGAGGCTTTAGTTCACTGTTCTGCCAAAATTGAAGTTTTTGTTTCTACTGATGTCCCAGAGAACAAGACACTATTAGGAAAACCTTGTATTGCAGTGGAAGAAAATGAGTGCCTTCTTGGGCCTCAGTTTCCCCAGTTGTAACACAAGTCTTCATAATGAGCTGCAGGGAAGCTAAGGCTTCAAATCCAAGTGTAACCAGGAGTCACTGGGGCTCATATCTAGGTTCATAGCATCCTGTTAGGAAGGGGAGGACAGGGGCGGCTAGGCCACTTGGAACACCTACTTGTCTGAGGCAGGAACCCTCGAACTCAAGACCCTCCTGCCTCAGCCTCCCACGTGCTGAAGTTACATGTCCTAGCACAGCCAGAGGAGTGCCCCAATTTCAATGGGAAAACAGGTCCAGGGAGGGGGGGCAATGTGCCTGAGATCACGCAGCAATTCAAACCTTCTCATAGAGAACATGGGCCCCTCCCAGGTCCTGGGTTCCAGGTTTCCTTTGGCCTCTTCTGAGGAGGCCCCAGATGTGACCACAGCTGGCACACTGGCTGCTGTTAAACTTCAGCACGTTAGTAACGGCCTGAGACACTAATTTTAAAACAAATCCTTGCGGGGCTGGAGATCCACCCCAGTGGTACAATGCTTGCTTATAAGGTCTGGGTTCTACCTCCCATGATGAGCAAGAGACTGCTAGGAAATACACCATGTAATAAGACAGGGCTCAGGTTTTATTACAAACCCTGCCTCCACCACATCCTCACTGTGTGTCCTGAAGTAGTATCCTTTGTGTGTGTGGGGTCTCACTTCTTTTTCTACAAAATGGAGTTAAAGCATTGTGCTTCCTACATATGTCGTGAGTGACAGAAACCATGGCTTCACTTGTTAAGATGAGAAAGAAAATGTATTCTCTCAAATAATCAAAGGATCCCTTAAAGGCAGGGTCAACCAAGGGTTGGCTCAGTCATAAGTAGCTCAGCAGTGTGTCACTGGGGACCCCAAACGCTTAGTCTATTCTGTTGTGAAGGGGTTTATAACCACCACAGCACTATAAGAGAAGGTGTTTAATTGGGGCTAGCTTATACAATTGCAGAAGCCTGGTCCACTGTCAACAAGGAGCATGGCAGCAGGCAGACATGGTACTGGAGCATGAGCTCGGAGTCCTACATTTTGACTCACAGACAGAGAAAGCAAACTGGACCTGACATGAGCTTTTGAAATCCCCAGGCTCAACCTCAGTGACATGCTTCCTCCAGCAAGACCACAGCTTCCTAATCCTTCCCGAACAGTGCCCCTTCCTGGTGACCACGCATTTAATCTATGAGCCCATGTGGACTATTTTTATTCAAACCCCCACAGCCATGTTACAGTCTCCCAAGCTCCCTTCCTAGTCACAATACAGCAACTACATCACTTCCAAACCCACCAGTGAGGAACAACTGGGAGGGGGGTCTCTCCCTGTTTGTCTTTCCCAGAATGCACACTTCCCCTGAGACTTGCCCTCTTGTGGGTCAGAACTGGGCCACGGGGCTAGTCCTGTACTAACATCCAGTGAGGGAACAGGCCTGGGCCAGGGGTGTCCATACTGTGCAGAGCGGAGTGTGAGGGGGCAGCCCAGCCTCATGCTCACACAGCGGGCTTCTGCCTGGTCATCCTCGTCTCTGTCTGGGTCCTTCCTCCACAGACAGCACTCTCAGCCTGGCCCCTCCCCACATCTCCTTGACTCTTAAGTCACTGGGTTATAGATCTCTGCTGGCCACAGCTCTCCTCCCAGCTGGTCACCTCCCACCCTTCCTTTTGGGAAGGTCCCCTCATTGCCTTCAGGAACCCTGGAATCCTCAAAAATCAAAGATTCAGGATCCTAGCTCTCAAATTATGCTTCTGCCAAGTGGAGGTACAGACAGAGGCCAGGAGTGCTTAATCACCTAAACAAAGCACAGGTGGGTAAGTCCACAGGAGCCACGGGCCCAGCATGGAGGTCATTATCATGAACTGGCCAATACAGCCAGGCACCCATCTGAACAACAGTAACAGCCTTGCAAAGTAACAGTTAATACCAGAGTTCCCACGCAGCCTCACTTGACCCGACCCTTTTACTTTCATCTTCAGTGTATCCACATTATTTCTCAAAGCTTTAAACTTGGGAGACAGCCAAGCATGTATGCATGCTCACCTCTAATGCACCCTCCAGGAAGGAAGCCAGAGGTCACTGGAGGGACAGGGCACCAAGATAGCAAGTCGGGGCTGGGGGGACATCGGACAGGGTTTCCCACAGGGAGGCAGAAGTCATGAGGGTTCAGAGCTGGGTTGAAATCTCACCTTCACTGTTAGTGGACCTGGCCTGCCAAGGCCCTGGCCTCTCGAATGTCACAGAGTGCTGGTTTGGGGCTTGGCTGGTTTCTGAATCCATTGACTATAGCTGACTAGTGCACTATTTAAAAAAAACAAAAAACCAAAGGGCTGGAGAGATGGCGGGTGGCTAAGATCACTGGCTGCTCTCACAGAGAACCTGGGTTTGATTCCCAGCACCCACAAGACGACTCACAACCATCTGTAATTCCAGTTCCACACTCTCTCTGGTCTCTATGGACATTTCACTCACATGGTGCACAGATACACGCAGGCAAAACAATAATAAAGATAAATTTTGGTTTTTTAAAAAAATAAAACTCAGCAGCAGCCAAACTCACTCATTTCTCGGCATCTGGGGTTCTTTTTGTGAGCTCTGCACCAGCGAAGGCCCATTCTCGCCTTAAGGCTGGCCACGAAGAGCTGCTCACAACCTATTGGTTAGCAAACATGGTCAAGCACAGGTGCAGGAAATGATGCTCAGTTCACAGCAGGGGCAAAGCAAAGCTTAACAGCCAACGGGGGTGGCTAAGAAGTGGGCCTGATGGCACACACCTGTCCTGCGTGCACTCGGGCGGTGGAGACGGAATTGAGACTCGAGGCCAGTGTGAGACACAAGGGAAGTAAGAAGCTAACAAAGGAAAGGTGTGTGGTCCAACCCAACATAACTGCTACAGGGTAAGTCCCCGAGTGGGGGAGGTGGCTGGTCCTTTTCTTCAGGGAATAAATCAAGTCTAACCAATGAGAACTCATTCTGCCTCCCTGCCCTCAGATATTGGCTCAGGAGGGAACATGTGTTCTGAGCCAACCCAGTAAGAGGCAGCCTTGGGTCTGCAGGTGGGATCATGGATGAAGTTGGAAACTTCCTAAGTCAGCACCCTGGGAAAGCTGTCCTGGGACACAACCCACATAAGAGAAGCCGGGGTTAAGGCCTAAAAGACAGAGTCTTGAGGATCCTGGTTGAGCCCCTGGATCTAACTAGTCCTGAAGTCACTGCATGGTCATTTTTGGTCACATGGACCAATTTATGAGCCTGGCCAGGTGGAGTTTGTCCAGCTGGGATGCTGAGTTAGGATACTGCATTTGCAGTCTGCCCAAGTTACAGAGCAAGTTCGAAGCTGAGGTGGGCAACCCAGAAAGACTCAATCATCAGATCATATGCAGATATCTTGTCACGTATAACATTTAATGTATGTGGCATTTAATGTCTATTACTCATGGGAGCATTAAAGCTACCAGCTTGGGCCACAGAGACTGATCCTAGTTCAGTCCCCACTGTGGACATAGTAGAGGGAGAGAAACTGATGCCTGATCATCGTGTTCTGACATCTGCATGTGTGCCGTGGCATGTGTGTTCCCACGTACACAAAAATAAATAAATGTAACAAATTTTAATTAAAAAGAGGGGCTGGAGAGATGGCTCAGTGGTCCCAAGTCCTAGTCGACCTGCTGTGATCCACAAGTTGCCTCACACCAGTATGCAACACTAATTCCAAGGGATCTGCGCCCCCTTCTGGCCTCTGCACGCACTGCATGCACATGGTTAACATGCAGGCAAAACACATAAAAAAATAAATTTAAAGTGTCAACTTTGTAATGAGGTGACACAGAAGCCTGGAGAGGTCTGTTTCTGTTAACAAAGCAAGGGCTGTGTCATCATAGGTTCTATGAGAAACATTAGAGACCTCTGCAGGATGGGTCCTCAACCCTGGAGATTCTTGTAACAAGAGTGCATGGCGGGTGGATCCCTGTAGGTCTGCACTCACTGGGTGGCTGTGTGCCCTTTGCGCATGAAAGGTTCGAGGTGTGGTTTGGTGGCAGAGTGCTTGAAGTCCTGTTTTCCATCCCAGAACCCCAACACCAGAGGAAATGGACAAGGCCTCAGGCCTGGGGCTGGGAACCCGACATATTGTGTCCCTATGGGAAACCAGTGTGGGAAAGCCTGCACACCCGAGGGCCTCACATGTAGTTGAAACTAAAAACTTACATGATTGGTAGAACCTGGCTCTTAATGAATCAGTCCTGAAATCAGCATCAATGAGGCGATAAGTACTGACTTTTCTGTGGACTGCTATCTGACCCATACAACCGTGTCTATTTGGGAGTCCCAAGGAGCTACTGCATCTTCATTCATTTTAGTGGCCAAATTATACTCCATTACATAGCTATACCACACTTCGCTTATCCACTCATCCCTAAGCCTGGGAAACCGAGGCTAAATGACCATGCCCCAAGGACACTAAAAATTCCTGAGGCAAGGCTAGAGCCCAGTTCTCTGCTCTGAAGGGAGAGCCTTCTGGAACATTCCCCCATGTTTTCAACCATTGAATATGTTTGGGTGTCCCAAATCAGGCACACCCAAAACAGACACGGTTCTCCCTGCGTCTATGGCATGCATATACAGGGAATAGCCAGGCACCATCTTGTTTTGTGATTACCCGAAGAGCAAGCCAAGAACCTGGGCTTATTTCTACTTTAGCCAGAGTTAAGGAAGGACGATGAGCAAGCCCCTTCCTGCTCAGATCCTCACCTGCCCCAGCTGCCTCTGCCCACACCCCGCCGAAGGGAAACCCTTTGGCCCTTTCAGCTACAGTCTGTGGTTCTGGGGAGGCTCAGACAGCTTGGTCACCCTGTCACCTGGTCACATGAGGGGCTCAGGTCTGGCATGATACCCAAAGTTCCTGCAAAGGCTTCTGGGACTTCTGTTGAGAATGCTAAGTGGGCCTCCCACTCTGAGCACTGATGTGGAAGGTGGCAGCGGGGCACCCTGGGAGGCTGGGCACCCACAGACTCCTGGCCCCAACACAGAGGGAAGATTGGGCCATCAGGAAGGATGGTGAAGGTGTGACTTCCTCTTCACAGGGTGGTACACTCACCATCACTGCTTTCCTCATGTCACATCCGCATCCTCCGACTCACAAGGACACAGAGGTAAATGACCCCATGCCACTCTCCAGCAGATGCCGCCATGGCCTAGGTTTAGGTAGGGGGGAGAGCCAGTGTGCAGGCTGTGCCCTGGGCTCTGTCCACCACAGTTGCCTTCAACTATGACATCTTCAGACATCCACGTTCCTTCTCCACGTCCACCAGGATCACACGCACCACCTCCTCCACCTCTACTGGGATCACACCACCAGCCTCTCCCCTGCCACCAACACTCTCGTGCCTGGTTCTCATCTGGAATTTTCCAGTTTCCACACCTCCCTTGCTGTCACTGTACCTGTCCCTCCCCGACTTCTCTCCTCATCCCCCACCATTAATAAACATTTATTGAGCACCAATGGCCCCGATCTCTATAAAATACAGAAAACCTGCCCCAGGGCTAGCAGGTCAGGCTTGGCTATAGTGTCCTCCAGGAGCTTCAGCCCTAGCCGAGTTCCAGCTGTAGGCAGGATCTTGCCATGCCATTTTCCTGAGGAGAGCAATAAATAATGCACGAGAGGGACATGGGCCCTGCGAGTAGAGCGGCCTTGAGCTGGTTTAGATGACTCCATGGGAGTGAAAGGGTGGCCAGGAGCCCCACTGCCCATGTGGGGAGGGGCAGAGCTGAGGGCAGAAGCCTCGGTGAGAACCAGAGAGTCCTGGGGCCTCCTCAGAGTCTCCATGGGCCCTCACCTCTGGGATCACAAGTGGGTGTGGGAAGACAGGACAAATGCTGAAATGGAGGTGGACGGACAGTAGATGGGAGCAAGGGCCAAGGCTGGGCCGTGTGTCCTGGCCCTGGAGCAGCCTCTAGAGAGGAGCATCCTCTGTCCTCCACTTGGGGGCATAACCTTGCTGGTGGCCATCACAGTTGGGGTTCCCTATGTTATCCAGGGGTACCACCACCTCATCTGAGCTTGTGTTCTTGTTCAGCTCCACTACGCGGGGCACCACTGAGGACCAGCGATCTAGACAGAGAATACAAAGAGAGAAAAGGTTGGTGCCCAGCTTGTGCAAGCATTGAGCACCACTGTATACTGGGTACTCGGCAGTCATTTATTGAGAGAGGCATTAGGAGGATATTATCATGTGCATTTTACAGAGGTGAAAACCGGCTCAGAGAGGTCAAGGTGCCTGCCCAGGAGCACACAGCAATACAGGGAAGAGCGAAGATTAAAGGCCGGGTTAGAATGCACTGGGGCATGCTCTCTAACAGTGTCTCTGGACTTTAAGGGCTTAATTTAAAAAAAGAAAAGACTCCCGCCCCCATGGGACTGCCCAAGAACTCCACCAACCGCCCCCAAACCCCACCATCCAGGTCACGGATCAGGGATGGTTTGGTGCAGAAGTACAAAGGCATACCACCAGATGCAGCAGGGAGCCCATCAGTGGCCCCTCCCACCTTCCTGTTCTCTGGATAGAAATGCTCAGAAGAGTCTGGGCCAGCCACAGCCTGGGGATGGGGGGCTGCCCAAATGCCACACTCACCCCTGCGGAGGCGCCCCATGGTGTGTGAGAAACCGTAGTACTGGTAGACCTCATTCTTGCCCGGGTCCTCGTTAATGATGCCCAAGTTCTGGTTCCAGTGAGACCAGTTCACCTCATCCACCCTGGCACAGAGAGGCGTTTCGGGGAGCCTGTAAATCCTGTTTCCTGTCCCCAAACCCACGTCACCTCCCTGATCTAGCATTTCCCAGCATGCCCTCCTCACATCACCAAGTGTCCACTACAGTCACTGTCTAGTCCATAACCCTGTTAACTGCATCCACCATGCTGGGCAGCTGTCACCAGTTTCCCAGACTCCTCAGCGCTCACACGTCCCTCTTCCCTGCTCCTGTGACCTTCCATCTCCATGGGTTTGCTTGTCTGGGCCATTTATGGGAATATAAATTAAAGCCATGGGCCACATGGCCTTCCATGTCTGGCTTCTTTCATTTAGCAAGTTCTCAACCTGTGGGTCATGATCCCTTTGGGGATCACATATCAGATATCTACATTATGATTCATAAATAGCAAAAGTACAGTTATGAAGTAGCAACAAAAATAATTTTATGGGGGGTCAAATATGAGGACTGTATTGAAAGATCATTGCATTAGTGTTTCTAAGGTTTATCCACGCTGTGGCAGGGACTAGAATGTCCTTCTTTTTTTTTTTTTTTTTTTTTTTTGTAAAACTTTATTTATTTATTTATTTGCCTTGGTGTTTGCCTGGAACTGGAACTACAGACAGTTGTTAGCTGCCATGTGGGTGCTGGGAATCGAACCTGGGTCCTCTGGAAGAGCAGACGGTGCTCTTAACCGCTGAGCCATCTCTCCAGCCCCGAATGTTGTTCTTTTTAACAGCTAGATAATTGTATGGACATACCATACTCTATCCATTCCTTAATACATATATTCCTTGATACAGTTTCTTCTTTTTATTAGGACATTGGCTGGCTGACCATCTTGGGACAAATTGGCCCAATATATGTTGGGTTTTTTTTTAAAAGTTATTTTTTGTTATTTTTCATGCCACCTCTATTGGGGGAGCAACAGCTAACTATGAAACTTAGTAAAGGAGAAACATTTGCTGTTACTATTTACTGATGAGGAACCGAGGTGTGTGACATGAGCTTCTTTACCAAAGGTTCCAAAACTGGTGACAGAGCATCAGTTCTAGATGATGCTAGAAGGGGTGCCGTTCCACATCATTCCACAGGTAAGCAAAGACAGGGCCTGACTCCCTGGGCATGCTCGATATGCTCTACGCTGGTTGATGAGTTTACCTTCTAGCAACGTAAAGACATCAGGAATGTGGGTCACTCTGCAGATGAGTCAAGAGTCCCGATCCCCCAGCTGATGATCCCTCAGTCTCCCCATTTCAGCCACAATACAACTCACCCACAGGCAGTAGACAGAGGGGAATGCACGTAGATGAGCCCCCTTCCATCTCTGCCAGCCCCCAGTGAGGGGCCATGGAGCCTCTAGGCATCCCAGCAGCCCAGCGTATATAGGATGCCAGCTTGAAAGTTCTTAGTGATCAAGTAGGTGATGTCATCACCCGCCCAATTCAAAGGAACAAGGCTGAGAGACCAAGATCCTCCTTATGAACTGAACCCTACGACAGCCTGTCAGAGCCTCAGGTTGCTATGGGTCGGTAACCCAGGCACACACAGCAGGAACCCGTCCCTCAGAAGCTGGTCCCCCCGGGTGTCCATCTCTCCAGTCCTCACCTGAAGCACCATCTGCGGTCTGGAGTGCCGTCTGAGCTCTTGCCTACAGTCACCATCTCTCCGGAGCGGAAGGCCTTCCTCAGGAACACAGGAAAGGAACGCTCAATGTCCAGGATGGTGGTGGCCCACTGCCGGAGGAAGGACATGGGTACACGAGTAAGCTCCCCCTGCAGGCGCCTGGGTCATGGCCAGCATGAGCCAAATAAACTCCTTTGTTCTTTAAAACAGGTCTCAGGTAGCCCAAGCTAGCCTCTAAGTCTCTATGTAGCTAAGGCTGGCCTTGACTGCCCAATCCTGTTTTCACCTCCAAATGCTGGGGTGCATGTGCACCGCCATGTATGATTTTTAAACAAAAGATCTTTTTTGTTGTTTTTACAGGCAGCGTTTCTCTGTGTGGCCCTGACTGACCTAGAACTCGCTCTACAGGCCAGGCTCAAACTCAGAGATCCGCTGGGATTAAAGGCAGATGCCACCACACCCAGTTTAAACAGTTCTTCTGAATGGTTTAGCTGGGCCGGCAGAGAGCCAGTCTCAGAGGTCTCCTGCTTAGAACCTCCAGAAACCCATTTTCCCAGTGGACCCTTCGAGAGAACAAAGCAAAACAGACCCTGGGCAGAAGGGCCAACGAACTTGCCCATGTCCCAACAGAAGTGGCCACCCTTTAGGGACTGCTGAGGAGCAGTGCCTGTGCACAGCAGGGAATAGCCTCCCCAGTAGACAGTACCTCTCACTCACCCAGGTCCACTGCCTGGGCCTCAGCCCTTCACAGAAGGGCCAGGACCTGGGGCAGGAGTGGGGGAGGGTTGCATCACTTTTACATGAAAACTCTTGAGAATAGGGTTATCTGGGGAGATGGGCTCAGAGAAGTAGCAATGTGGGAAAGCTATGAACAGACCCATATGGATTCCCACATTCTCAGACCAGAGGGTGATGGGGAAGGGGGTGACCTTAGGTTTGACATTCACTGTGAATTTTCAGGTTGGCGGATGCACATGACCCTGGAGTCCCTGACTTCAAGAATTACAAAGAACTCCCTTCAGGAAGCAACTCTCCAGCCACAGGCTTCTCTACTCTTGAGCAGTGGGCCAGGATCTTCACATAAGCCTGAGGCCTCCACAAGGGGGTGCTGCAGGCCCACTTTGTTCATGTGGTTGGGTATGCAGGCGTGAATGCATGTGAAGTCAGCCTGTGGTACTGCATCAACTTCCATCTTGTTTAAGACAGGGTCTCTTGTCTGCTGTTTGCACCCCAGGCTAGCTCACCTGCCTCCAGGGATTCTCCCACCACCCCAGGTTAGCTCTCCTGCCTCCATGGATTCTCCTATCCCAGCCTCCCATCTGCCACGGAAGACATGCTCTCACACCCAGATTTACAAAATGGGTCGGGGGATCTGAACTCAGGTCCTTTTGTTTGTTGTGTGGCAAGCACTTTACTCCAAGATATCGCTGCAGCCTCTGTTCTAACTTCTGAAACGAGGTGAAGCACAGGTTCAGCACAAAACCGTTAAAACGCCGCAGTGCTGACTGCCACAGCTTCAGTGTGTCCCTTAAAGTTCCTAAGCTCCTGTGTTGATGGGGTTGGAAGTGTACGGCATTCCGTGCAGTCAACATGAAGGTCAGATGCAGCCAGGCCCCCACGAGGCAGCATCAGAAAAGAGACTCAAGCTATGAGGCCAACTCTGCCTCACGGTGCAAGCCTCCACCACAACAGGATGAAGCAAGACGGCTCTTGGCAGACACAACACCATATTTGAACTTCCCAGCTCCTAAAGCCATGAGCCAAATGAACCTTTATTCTTTATAAATGTCTCTGCTTCAGGGATTTATGTTACAGTGACTGAAAATAGAGGAAGACCCTCTGAGCATGCTCTGTGCTGACAGAGGTCTTGAAATCATGCTAAATGAAGCCAGCTGGGTCCTCTGAGCTGGACCACAGCGGAAACAGAGAACTAAACAGAGAAAAAAAAAAAAAAAAACGAAGCAATTCTAAGACACAGGCAGCGGCCTCACCTGCAGCTTCCAGATGTGTTTGCTCTCCTTGGACACCTGGCCCACGGTCTCACCCATGAGGGCGATGAGCATATTAAGCAGAAGCACAAAGGTGAGGATGATGTAAGTGACCAGCAGGAGAATGAAGACCACGGGGTACTTGGCACTGCTCAGCATCTCCAGGTCTCCCATGCCAATGGTGAGCTTGAAGAGGTCCAGCAGGAAAGCGCTGAAGGTCTCGCTGTCACGGCATGCGGGGTACGTGGGCACTGTGCAGTTGTTCTGGTCCTCATCACACACCTTCATGTTGGTGCATGGATTCAGGAGGGTGACCAGGGCTGCGGGATGGGCAGGGAGGGGCTGAGAGGCTATTCCCACTGGATAGATGGGATGTGTATGCACTGGCCTTTAGTTAGTCAGCAGGAAGCACAGGCAGAGAGAGCCTTAGGGTGCCTCTGCCCTCTCCCTCAAACTCTCTGAGGAGTTAGGGGTTTTCAGAATGGAGTCTAGAGCTACCCATCCGCCATCATTTCCTCTCAGGGCACACATGGCAACTTCTGGAGACAGGATGGGTAGTTACAAGTGATGGGTAGCTATGCTGGCATCTAGTGGGTGGAGTCAAGGATGCAGCTACAGCCTAGAGTGAGTGCATAGGACAAGCATGGCCAGACCTCATCTGTCCCCAGAAGCTCGTTACTTGAAGAGTATTAGGCACAGACGCCCTTTCCCCATCCACACCATCCACACCTGTCTCGCTGGTTCCAGAAGTTCTTCTCTGTAAGGGTCCTCCCACCCGTATATATCCCAAGCTGCCACCTTTTCTTGCTAAGTCTAGATGGAGCTTTGGAGGTTTAGCAGCAACCAGCTACACTACCCCTAAGCCAGCCAGGGCAGGGAGGCTGAGGCCCTACATTCAGCAGGCCGTAGGAAGCTATGCTTCTTTCAACTACAGAGTGTGGTAAATACTTTCAACTCACAGATCAAAGCAATCAAGTTGTGTGGTGGATGCTCAAATGGTGTGTGTGAAAGGATTCTGAGACTTGATCTAGGCACAACAGAAAAAAGTCATTCTGTGATCCATTAGCAATGTCTGCTTTGGGCACAAACATGAATATAACATGAGCATGTGTGCTCTTTTTGTATCATATCTGGTAAACCCTAACCTGAACTTTTAAGCTTCAGCTTTAGTTCACTTCACAGAAGTAGCTAATATGCCACTTCTACATTTACTGACATTTTAAAAAATGTTTTCATTACAGTCATTTGTTTGAGCGTACCTATGTGTGTGGCGGGAGACAGCACAGCACACATGTGAGGCTGAGAGCACGAATGTCAGACTCAAGTGCTTCCTTCCACTCTGTGGGTCCCAGGGATCAAACTCAGGTCATCAAGCTTGACCGCAAACCCCTTTATCCACTGAACCATCTCGCTGACCCTGCACTTTGTAGCTTTTGTGACCTCTCTGACCTGAGACTGCACATCTGTACTGGAATGATGAAGACCTTACAGGCTTACTGGTAGGGGGTGCAGCTTGGAGGGCCTTGGCCTGCACACAGGAATCTCAGACAGGGATTCTTATAGGCCCAGTCACCACCCTCCGCACCTCCGGCCCCACACTCACCTGAAGCATAGCCAATCATGAAGAGCAGGTAGACCAGCAGGAACCGGAAAAGGTCTTTGAAGAGGATCTAACATGGAGAGGGGTGGGAGTGTTATGGAGGAAAGGGCACGCACAGCATTCTCAACCCTCCGCTCTTGCCCTACTTTTCTCTCCAACCCCCCCTCTGTCCTGCCCCATGCTAGAGTAGACCCACTGTCCCCAGTGACCCGTCCTCAGGTCTACAGACTACAGAACAGGTATGCTGTGAGTGTAGAGGGTCCCGTTCACACCTTCTGGATCATGATGCTGTAGGTGCCGGTCAGCTTCAGCCCTCGAGTGAAGTAAAGGGCGTTCATCCAGCCCAAGGTCAAAGCAAAGACCATCACAGCTAGGTAGGCCTCGATCCCTGCCAGGTACAGCGCCGCAGAGACAACCACCAGCACGGAGTAGATGAAGCTACAGGGCAGCGGAGACGGCAGAAGGGCCAAAGGAGGGAAGAGACAGTGAGACCGTGGAGGACACTTGTTCTCAATCCCTTCAGGGCACCAAGAAGTCCTTCAAGACCCCAGAAGAGAACAAAGTACCTGATAGTCTCAGCATTCAGCCAACCAGATAGCTCAATTTTTTCCCCTGAGACAAGGTCTCTCTATTATGTATCCCTGGCTGTCTTGGCACTCACTCTGTAGACCAGGCTGGCCTCTAACTCCCTGAGATCTGCCTGCCTCTGCCTCCTGTGTGCTGGGATTAAAGTTGTAACCCGACACCACCTTGGCTCCTAGGCCCTTACAAAACCCCAAAGCCATGCCTTTGGGAATTGTTAAGAAAGATTCAGAGGGCTGGAGAGATGGCTCAGGGGTTAAGAGTGCATACTGTTCTTACAGAGGACCTGAGTTCCATTCCCAGCATCAAGATCAGACAGTTCACTCTGCCTTTAACTCCAACTTCAGGGGATCTGGTGGACGTCTGACTCATGTGTACACATGCATGCACACGCACACACACATAATAATGAAAAGAAAATAGTTTTTAAAAAAGAAAGAAGAACTATTGATGGATTGATTTAGAGTTTGGTGGGGGATTTTGTGGCTAAATTTTTTTGTTTTCTAATTCTAAAGGAAATGGAAAAGATGTAGCACACATACAGTGATTGCCACATTCTGTGACCTGGGCAGACATCATTAATCAATTGCAGCACTAAACAGAGACACTATTACAAGTCTTAATCACAAGTAGACACAAGTATTTAGTCACCAGCATAAGAGATCAAGAAGGAATTCACTCCCAATAGTGTCACCTCCTCACCCAGAAGCTTCTGCCCTGGCACCTCTACTCACTAGAGCAACTGGAAGGAGCCATCGACGAAAAGAGAATTCACTCCGGGACATTTCTTCATGAACAAGTCTTTGATCTGAAAGAGAAGAAACAGCTAGTGACTGAGTGGAGCCGGGAGGAGCCGGGGGGGGGGGGGCGCGGGGATAGAGGAGAAGGGGCAGGAGAGTGAAGGAGAAAAAGAGACCATGGGCACAGTTGCTGAAGAAGGGAAAGAGAACAGAACCTAGGTTAGGCTGGAGGAGGAGGAGGGGGAAGAAGATGCTGTGGAATAAACTTTTGTACGCTGTGAAGCTGTGACTCTGACTGGCTTCATGAAAAGCTGATCGGTGGGCTGGAGAGATGGCTCAGCGGTTAAGAGCACTGACTGTTCTTCCAGAGGACCTGAGTTTGATTCCCAGCATCCACATGGCAGCTAACAACTGTCTATAATTCCAAGATCTGACACCCTTACACAGTTAAACATGCAGGCAAAACACCAATTCACATAAAATAGAAATAAATATATATATACATACATACATATATATATATAAAAAAATCTGATCGGCAAATAGCTAGGCAGGATTTCCAGGCACAGAAGATGCTGGGGAAAGAGGAGGGCGGAGTCACTGGCTAGATGCAGGACAAGCAGCAGCCATTACAAAGCAAAGGTAACAGAGCCATGAGGCAGCACATAAATTAATAGGGATGGGTTCATTTAAGCTATAAGAGCAAGTTAGAAACAAGTCTAAGTTATGGGCTAAGCTTTCATAATTAATTATAAATCTCGGTCTCATTATCTGGGAGCTGGCTGTTAGGACAGAGAAGAGAGGAGGGAGGGGAAGGGAGAGGAGGAAGAGGAGGATGGGACAGGCACACGGCACTGGGCCAAGCACTCACGCTGGTGAAGAAGAACAGGACGCCTGTGAAGAGTGTGATGATCTCACCAGCCAGCCTCAGGTAGTCCACCGTGGTGCGGTAAGGATAGGGTGGCTGCGGGTGGGTACAGCACATCATCATCTGCTCTCAATAGTTGACCCAGACATCTGTGTCCTCAGCAGCTCCCTCGCTCAGCTCTCCCAGAGTCCTCCTTCCCCAGTGTCTGACAAGCACTCACCGTGCCCTCCAGGGGCTGGTAGTAGGCCGTGAGGGTGAAGATGACCATGGCGCACAGATAGGAGACCACGTTGATGTAGAAGGACACGGCCCCAAACTTGCGCCATTTGTCCCTCAGCAGTTCGTTGATGGGCTCCACTGCCAGCATCTCATGGCGGTTCTGCGAGAGGCAGAGTGTCATGGCTGCCCCGCCATGCTGGAGATCCAGGCGGGCTCACAGTAGCTCAGCCTCCCTCTGTCTACACCTCCTCTCCTAAGCCATCTCCAGTCATACTCAAGGATCTTCAGGGAGTCAGGTGGCCTCAGTTTTCAAGGTTCTGCACAAGTCTGCCTCAACTTACCCTTTCTTCATAGTCTATAGCACCACAGAACCAGAAATTCCTTAAAGAACATCTATTCTGGGTTACCAAGGTGGCTGAGCAGGCAGAGGTGCTGTGTGAACCTGGGGGCCGGAGTTCAAACCCAGACTCCACGGACATGCCCTCTAACCTCCACATCTGCACTGTCGCGTACACGTGTTTACATACACACAATAGTAATAATATATTATGGCTGGTTTTGGTGCCACTCATCTGCAATCACAGCACTTAGCAAACTGAGGCAGGAGAATTCCAAGTTTATGAACTATATGGCAAAAGCCTCTCTGAAACAAAACTAAACAACAAACCAAGGATACAGGGCTGAAGAGCAGGCTCAGCATCTGGGAGCATTGCTGGGAACATGGGCTCAGTTCCCAATGTCCACACTGTGGCTCATAACCATCTTTAACTCCAGATCCAGAGGATCTGATGCCCTCTTGTGGTCTCAGTGGGTACTGTACGTATGTGGTGCACATACCTATGTACAGGCAAATACTCATAAACATAAAAATAAGAAGTAAAGTTTTTTTTTTTATTTTTCTGAGACAGGGTTTCTCCATGTAACAGTCCTGACTGTCCTGGAACTTGGTAGACCAGGCTAGCCTCAAACTCACTGAGGTCCACCTGTCCCTGACTCCCAAGTGCTGGGATTAAAGGTGTCCTACCACCATGCCTGGCTTAAAATCTTTTTAAAAATGGGCTGGAGAGATGGTTCAGAGTTAAGAGCCTTAATGTTCTTGCAAAGGACTTAGGTTTAGTTCCCAACACCCACATGACAGCTCTCAACTGCCTGTAACTCCAGATCCACGGGAACTGATACCCTCTCTGGCCCCTAGGGCACCAGACATGTATGTGGTGCATAGACGTACATGCAGGCAAAGCACCCATATGCATAAAATGAAATGAAGCTTGTTGGGTTTTTTTTGGCGGGGGTGGGGGTGGGGGTGGGGAGGTCACCAGGCATTGTGGTGCATTATTTTAATCCCCAGCACTTAGGCTTTCTGAGTTTCAGGCCAGCCTGGTCTAAGTAGCCAGTTCCAGACCAGTCAGGGCTACATAGTAAAACTTCATCTCAAAACAAAACAAAACCCAAGGGGCTGGGAAAATAACTCAAAGGTAGAACACTTGCTTAGCAATCACAAGGCACTGAGCTGGACCCACAGCACCACAAAAAAATCACTTTTCTCATGTTTCCCAAATCTCGTCTAGCTGAAAATATAAATTATTGGTTCCACATTCAGAAAGTCTATTCAGGGAGCAGGCTTGAGACACTCAGCTCAACAACAATACATGATCAATACACCTAATTCTCTAGTTCTTCATCCAAGGCAGACATCAATAATTGAGCCATGCACAATAGCACTCTATACAGTTCTGTTCATATATTACCACCACATATGACAACAGCTGATAGAGCTGATGCTGTAGTAGAATTTTTCTGACTCATCTGGTCCCCAACAACCCCACATCAAAACAAGAAAACTGACTCAGAGAGGTTAAGTCACGTACTCTGCGTCACACAGCACATACATGACAGAGCAGGGTCTTCCTCATCCTAGACCTACCTGTCCGGCAGCCTACCATTCCACAAACCCCGTTCAGTTCCCGAGCTGCTGGACACTTATGTCCTGAATGCTCTGTTGACACTGATCTCCCATTTGGGGGTCACAGAGACCTCAGCCTCACTCACTCCAGACCTCTCTCCCTGCCCTGGTGCCCACCTCGATCTTGCTGTTGTATACCAGGATCTCCAGCACGGACACCTCCTCTCCACATGTGTCCAAGGATGAGAGGTCGTAGAGTGAAGAATACACAGGCCCGTAGGCCCAGTCTTTGAACTTTCGTGACAGGTGACGTGTGTCTTCATCTGTCACCTCCCGCCGGATAATGTGCTGAAAGACCTGCCAAGGGAACATTTGCTCTCAGACAGATGATTGATAGAGACCTATGATAGGTTCATAGCTTGACATATATGACTGGTGATAGATGATTGGTATACAGAGACAGATGATAGATGATAGACATAACATATAGGTAGATATAGATAGATGGTAGGCAGATAGATAATAAATAGGTGGATAGATGATAGATAGGCAGATAATAGATAGGTAGATATATAGTTAGGTGGTAGGCAGATAATAGAAACGTAAATGATAGATGAACAGACTGGTAATATATAGGTAGTGATAGATGATTAATATGTAGACAGATGATAGATGATAGCTACATAGATGATAGGTAAGTTGGCAATAGGTGGTAGAAAGATAGGTGATATATATACATACATAGATAGATAATAAAAATGATAGATCATTGACAGACTGACAGGTGACAGACTATTGATAGAGACATAGATAACTGTGTTGGTTTGAAGAAATGGCTCTCAAAGGGAGTGGTGCTGTTAGGAGATGTGGCCTTATTAGAGTAGATATGGAGAAAGTGTGTCACTGTGGAGGCGGGGTTTAAAGGTCTCATATATGCTAAAGCCACACCTACTGATACAGACCACTTCCTGTTGCCTGTAAGTCAAGATGTAGGACATTTGAGTGTCTTAAGCTACTTTTCCAGCACCATGTCTACCTGCACACCACCATGTCACACTATAATTATAATGAACTAAACCTCTGAAAATGTAAGCCACCCTCAATTAAATATTTTTCATTTGTAAGAGTTGCTGTGGTAATGGTGTCTCTTCACAGCAACTGAAACCCTAACTAAAACAGAACTTGGTACCAGGGACTGAAGTGTTTCTGTGATAGGCCTGACCATGCTTTTGTTTGGGGGAATTTAGACTCTGGGGTTTGGGTTAGGAAGCAGTTAAATGCTTTAAGTGCTACTTAATGGGCCACAATAGTAGGAGCATGGAAGACAGTGGTGCTGGGGTGATTTCAACTGTGGGGAACTGGATCAAGAGAGGAGAATTTTAGTATGTTGTCTAGAGATTGTTCTTGTGATATTTTGGTGAAGAATGTGGCTGCTTTTTGCCTTTGTCTAAAGAGTCAGCTTGGGGCTAAAGTGAAGCATTCGGATTAATTCCTTTGGCAGAGGAAATCTCAAAACAGCCTTGTTCATACAGACTCTATCCTGTGGTTATTAGTGTTGACTCTGATGAAGATTTATAATGAAAAGAAGCAAGCTGAGCAAATAAAATGTAAAATATATACAGATTGAAAAGAGGCACCAAGAAGTGGAATAGGGCTAAATCCTGTGTTCAGGGTGATAAACAGGTTAGGGAATGGAATAAAGGGAGTGGAGGCCCCAGGGCAGGATCCCACCCTGCTAAATTTCCAACTTGTCATCCAAGAACTGGGATCTGAGTTTGAAGCCAGCCTGGTCTACAAAGCAAGTTTCTGAACAGCCAAGTGTAAGCAGTGAAGTAAACCATGAAAAACAGGAAGCCCGTGAAGAGGTCATTGATTGGGGGGCGGGGGCCGTGTTGCAGCCACAGCAAGCAGCAGAACTTGGCAGCTTTGGCCACATGGTCCTAGAGTTAAGGATAGAAGAAAGGCATTATGGAATAAGGCCAGCCACTGAGGTCAAGCATGTGTGAGGCCTCCCTGAATAGAGGCCTAGAGAGACCATTGCATGAAGCTGTGAAGGTGAAGCCTGGATTGCCTTGGAGATCCCAAGATGCTGAAGATGCCAGAGTCAAGGGCTACCTGCTGAGGAGAGCTGCTATCAGGGAGGGGAACCAGCCCAAGAGAAAAATGTGTGTTAACAACGCTAAAAGGATTGGGGATCTAAGGAGCACTTTATCAGATGTGGAGATGTAGAGTTTGGAGTTTGCCCAGCTGCTTTTTGCTTATTGCTTTGGTCCAGTATTTCCTCACTGTGCTGTTTCCTATGTCTGAAATGCAATGTATATCCTGTGCTATTATATGTTGGAAGGATGTGATTTGTGTTTTTTAAAGATTTATTTATTATGCATACAGTGTTCTGCCTGCACACCAGAAGAGGGCACCAGATCTCATTATGGTTGGTTGAGCCACCATGTAGTTGCTGGGAGTTGAACTCAGGACTCTGGAAGAACAATCAGTGTTCTTAACCTCTGAGGCATCTCTCCAGCCCTCATGATCTGCTTTTTAATTTTGATTTTACAGGGAATTACAGTTAAGGGATTGCATGAATCTCAGAATCGACTTTGAACTTTAGACTTTTAAATAAATTTGGGACTGGTATAGACTATAGGGACTTCTAAAGTTGAACTGGATGCAGTTTTGCAGTATGATATGGCTACAAGCCTTTGGGGGCTTGGAAATGGAATTGTGGTGGTTTGAAAGAAAATGACCACCAAAGGGAGTAGCACTATTAGGAGGTGTGGCATTGTTGGAGGAAGTGTGTCACTGTGGGGGCGGGCTTTGAGGTCTCATATATACTCAAGTCATGCCCAGTGATAAAGACCACTTCCTGTTGCCTGCAAGCCAAGATGCAGGACACTCAGCTGCTTCTCCAGCCCCGTGTCTGCCTGCATGCTACCATGTCATGGTATGATGACAATGGACTTAAACCTCTGAACATGTAAGCCACCTCAATTAAATGTTTTCCTTTGCCATGATCATGGTGTCTCTTCACAGCAACAGAAACCTTAACTAAGACAATGATAGATAGATAGATGACTGATAAATAATGACAAACAGATATACAGAAAGATACTGAATGATAATTGAGACATAGATGATAGATAATTGATAGATTGACAGGTGATAGCTGACAGACAAATGATAGATATGTGATGACAGATGATTTATAGAGACATAGATAATAGACAATAGATGATTTATATAGATAACCGATGACAGACAGACAAGACAGATAGATAGAATGGTTTTCAATGCTGAGGATAGAACGCAGGCCCTTGCATGTGCTAGACAAGGCTTCCACCACTCAGTTATTTGCCCAGTCTTCCTTTCTATTTTGTGACCAGTCTCCTTAAGTTACCCAAGTTGTCCTTGAACTTGCTTTGTACTAAGGCTAGTCTTGAACTTTCAATTCTCCGCCACAGTCTCCCAAGTCACTGGGGTTACAGGCTGACCATCGGGTCTGGGTTCTGGCTGTCCTGTGGTTACTTCTACACCTTCCCGAGCATGAATTGCCGCCACCCTCAGAAATTCACTAAGAGTCTCACCTCTCTGAACTGTCACAGCAACACTCCACCAGATAAGGAAACTGAGGCACACAGAGGGGCAGGGTGGGGCAGGGCCTGAGGTCCCCTCTGGGAAGCATTGAAAACCACACCTGGTTCCTAATTGCAGGTTACTCTGGCCTGGCTCTCAATCAGGGCAATGGTGCCTCCCAAGGGACAGTCTGGCAATGTCTATAGACACGTTTGACTATCACGGTGCATGGGGGGCGGGTCCTGGCATCAGTGGATCAAGGTCAGAATGTCCCACAAGACAGCACAGACCAACCACACACAATCTACAGATCTACGAGTGCTGAGGCTGATGCCTTCTCCAGGGTGCTGTGAGGAGAGGACCCAGCTGCCAAAAGTCAGCAGGTCAGAGGTTGGGAGTACTGCAGGGCCAGAGCCCTGGGACTCAGTTTACTTCAGTGATTTACCCTGACTGATGGGGGTCGGGGAAGCAACCAGTGGCACAACATAAACAGTTTTAGATAAAGCTGAGGAGCCTGGTTAGATGCTAGGGAGCCATAGCATGTTCTGGAGCACAATGCCTGCTCCCTGGAGTGGGCCTGCAGAGATGGAAATGGGGGTAATAAATGCCAGTCGTAGCTCCAGGAGGGGCGAGGCCCACTCACCCCAATCTTCCCTGTCTTGGCAGCCATCATGAGGGGCGAAAGGCCATCGTTGTTGAGAACGGTCTCCAGGTTGCTGTCAGGGAAGAGGCGGGAACACTTGAGAAGCAACAGGTCATACATCTTGGTGACAAACTTGGTGTTCTCACGGGTATTGTCAGCAATGGCCACCAGCGCGTGCAGCACGGTGTTGCCTCGAGAATCCTGTCGCCGCATATCTGCTTTCTTGTGAGGGTTCTCCGTCAGGTAGTTGACGATGTGCGGTTGGTTAGTGCAGGCTGCTAAGGACAATGGCAGCTCCCCTGGGGTCAAGGAAACCGAGGGTCAATGCAGGAGACCAACATGGGGCTATGCTTGTCATGCTGGGGATGGAGAAAGATCCCACCATCTGTTCCACATAGCTTTGTGTGGGCCTGGGCTTCTCATGGCCACTGATGGAGAAGCAGATGGCCCATGCAATCTAGAAGTTGTGTGGGTCTAGACACCTGGTGGCAGGATTCTTTGTGGAACTTGGCTCTGAGTCCCATGTCACGTACTGTGTTAGCAGAGTGACATTAAGAATATTTTATTGGGAGCTGGAGAAATGGCTCAGGGGTTAAGAGTACTGAATGTTCTTTCAGAGGTCCTGAGTTCAATTCCCAGCAACCACATGGTGGCTCTCAACCACTGTAATGAGATCTGGTGCCCTCTTCTGGTGTGCAGGGAGAAGCACTGTATACTAAATAAATAAATCTTTAAAAAAAAAAGAAGAACATTTTATTGGTTCAATTGTGGCAACACTGTGGCAATTTGGACTGTGAGATACCACCCCTCATGTAGTGTAGTCAGACCAAAGGATACTTGCATATTAGGGTGCTGGGTGCTAACACCCCATTAAAGCCCTCAGTGTTCTTCTGATTCCTAGCAATGGATGGGGAAACTGAGTTTCATTCAGTCAGTCATGTGCCCAGAGGGAAGCAAAGTGAGGATTTGAACCCAGGTCCTGTCTGAACATTCTGCAGAGCCCCCACTCAGCAAGCAGGACCCTGGAAGATCCATGCCACAGGGTGGGTCAGGACATGTGGGAGCCTAGTTCTGAGAGTGTGGAGAATCACCAGACCCAATCTCCCACCCCAGCCATCTCTGCTCACCAAAGTAGAAGTAGCCACCCTCATCCTTGGGCTGGAAGAAGCGCCCCCGGGCCTGGGCATGCACATCAGCTCCCTGGGCCACCAGCAGCTCCACATAGTGCTTACAGCGTCTTTCAATGGCAATATGCAAGGAGGTCTGGCCTGGGGAGAAAGACAGCCAGGCTGTGATGTGGCAGGGATCCAGCCACTCTTGCTGAGGGATACCAGACGTAGAAATTGGGCTAGGGATGTCAAGGCAAAGCCTTGGCCAGGCATTACTGGAAGGCTGGTGTGGGATTCGGGATGCATGACAGCTAGGACCTGCTGTATTCTGAAGCAGACTTTTAATCTCACAGGATGAATGACTTGTGGGCTCCAAGGGCAATAATTCAGACACACAAACTTTAATCCTAGAGTGTGTGTGATGCCCTTCTGGCCTCAGAATTTTGACTGCCTGCTGTAAGATACACATATTCTTTTAGGGTCCAGCAGGAATGTAAGCTTTTCCAGGGCCGTTATGGAATACACAGCCTGGGAAGGATGTCCATAGCATGGTAGGGGAGGAAAGGAATTCTCACCTAGCCAACTGGGTCAGCCAAATCAACGCTGGAGGTCACAGAGTGATAGGTTAAAGACTTTGCTGGTATCTTACAGTCTAAGTACGGCCAGCTTTTGTTCTGAGGCTCTCAGAATTGGGGAGCAGAAAACTTAGACACACGACACTTTTGTCTCCTGGAACCTGTGGTTCAACATGGCACACTGCAGAACTTCAAGGGGTCTAAGTGTCCAGCCCCACAGCCTCTATCTAGGGTTCAGTTTTCTAGATCATGGGCATCAGATAGCAATGGGGTGCTACATCCCCAAAACTTAGAGTCTCTCATTTTAAAATTCAGAGTAGCAAAGTACAAGGGATTGTTGCTACTCATTCATTCATTCATTCATTCATTCACTCATCTGTGTGGTAAAGGCACATCAGCACTGCCCAGCCAGACCTACCTCGGTAGTAGATGTCTCTGAAGGGCGAGTTGATGAACTCACGCATGTTGCCAGTGCGCTCTGCAATGTCCAACAGTACCGGGATGGTGTCATTGCGGCCATTGTGGAGGTTGAGCAGTGCCTTGGGCAGGCAGGTCTTCCCTGTGGATGGCTCTGGAGAAGGGGCAGGAAGAGGCAGAGGCCTTAGAGCCTGGCTGTGGATTTGGGGCAGGAACAAGATCCCGGGCCTGGCTGTCCTACATCTCTAAGATGCCTTCTGCCTGCTTGATGGGACACACTGCCCCTCTATCTCTTACAGTGCTCAGGGTGTCCATGAATTTATGACAATAGATATGCTTTGACATATAGGAGGCCACAGCCTATAGACCAGCATGTACTTAGTCATATCTGGGGAGATTTCTCTTTGACACAGGGTCTCATTATGAAGTCCAGGCTGGTCTTGAACATTGCCATCTTCTGGCCTCAATATCCAGAGTTCTGGTATTACAGGTGTGTCTGTCTCCATACCTTGCACTTGAGGGATGTTTTTAATTTTTATTTATTTATGTATATGGGTATATTGCCTGTATGTATGTATGTCTGTGCACCATGTACATGCAGTGTCCATGGATGTTAGAAGAGAGCACTGAATCCCCTAAAACTGAAGTCCAGATGGTTGTGAGCCCAGGTCCTCTGTAAGAGCGAGCGTGCTTTAACTACTGAGCCATCTCTCTGGCCCACAGAGGGAATGTTTTAAAGGACTTTGAAAACAGAGTAAATAGGTGAACAAAACACCAGTCAGGCTGGGATACAGTGAGACACTGTGCACATGAGCGTGTGTGTGTGTGTGTGTGTGTGTGTGTGTGTGTGTGTGTGTGTTAAAAAAAACAAAGTCAACCATATATCTTTTTGTTGGTTTTTGTTGTTGTCTGTTTTGAGGCAGCATCTCACTATGTAACCCAGGCTATCCTAGAACTCACTATATAGAATGGCTAGCTGTGAACTCAGAGAACCGCCCGCCTCAGCCTCCAAGTGCTGGGATTTAAGGCATGAGCCACCATGCTCAGCTCCAACCACCCATCTTTACCACAGGACCCCTCAGAGCCTGTCTCCTTCCCTCTGTGCCCCCTCCCTCCCTTCCTCCCTGTACATGTGTCCCCACCTGGAGGACAGAGGTCAACACTGGATTTTTTCTTCTATCACTTCCCACCTTACTTTTGAGACAGGGTCTCTCACTGAACCTGTAGCTCAGTGGTTCAGCAAGGCTGGCTCTGGAGAATCTGCCTGTTTCCCCCTCTGCAGAACTGGGATCTCAGACATGCACCATCATGCTTGATTCTTTCCACGGATGCTGGGGATCTGAATCCAGGCTCTCATGTTTGTGCAGTGCACATTTTACACTACTGAACATCTCCCTTTAATCAGCTCTGAAAGCAAGACATGCCAAATAGTACTTGCCCACTGTGGGAACACAGAACCCTGTCTCATGAAGCGTTTACATTAGTGTCCCTAGAAGGAAGTGAAGGGCCACAGTGCTCTGGGATAATGCTCTTGTACATTGTAGAGATTTGTCACTTGAATTGGTTTTAATAAAACACTGATTGGCCGGTAGTTAGGCAGGAAGTATAGACTAGAAACATTCTGGGAAGAAAGGCAGACTCAGGAGATGCCAGCAAGAGGCCAAGCAAGCAGGCGGTATAAAAATGAGATAACAAGCCATGAGCTACTTGGCTAAACAAAGATAATAAATATGGGCTAATTTAAATGTAAGAGCTAGTTAGTAACAAGCCTGAGCTACTGGACGAGCATTTATAAATAATATTAAGCCTCTGAGTCAATTATTTGGGAAGCAGCTGCCGGGTATTTAGGAGTTACTAGCAGACTTCTGTTTACACCACAATGTTCCCTAAAGTGTGGGCTGAAGATGCAGAGGATAAGACATCTTAAGAAGAGCGGGATGTCTGGGGGTCTCAGAGATGTACGTGTAAACTGCCCAACATTTTTAGAGGTCTGAGTGTGCCAGGTGCCTATCACCTCTCCTTGTCACCAACACCCTCTTCTAAGTTTCTGTCCCTCATTATGATGTGTTTGGCTGTAGGAAGTAGCACCTATCTCCAGATAATCAGTGAAAAACAACTCCACCCCCACCCCCACCAATCAGGCCTGGAAAATGGAATCAAACATGGGAGCACAGCATGGGGTGAGCACCAGCTCTGCAGCTGACCCCTCGGGGTAGGATAGGAACCTCTGCTTCCCTTCTAGTTCAATGGCAATCAAGGGGACACCAATGAATCAACCAGTATTGTAATTAACAGGACCCCAGGCAGCAGTTAACCCTTTGTACATACCAATGCTGCGCTTTTCATCCTGTGGGAGTGAGGGCAGGGCCAGGTGTACCCTAACCCTAACCCTAACCCAGATGCAGGGAGAGCTGAGGCTGGGAAACTTCTGGTCTGACCCACAGGAGTGAGCATACCTGACTGCCGCTCTCTCCTGTCCCCTGGGCAGCTGGCAAATGCATCAGTGGTTACAGCTTCTCATGGCATCAGGTAGGGACTGCCCTGAATGCTAGCCAAAGCCCTGGGTGGGTGGGTGGGAGCCACTGTGCAGATTTAACCCCCCATCTTGGGTCTAGGGGAAGTATTGATTCACCATTTTATAACTATCACTAGACAACTTCCAGCTCTCTGTAGCAAACCAGTTCCCCCACCCCCCAGCCCTTGAGTCCCAGGCTTGAAGAATGCTGTTCAAATCCAGCCAAAACCCTTGGTGCTGCCCCTTCTTCCCAGGCCTGCCCCCAGAGTGTCTGTTTTACCTATTTTTCTCAAACCCCTACAGTATCACCTCTGTTATCATTACCCTGAACCATCTCACAAGCCCAGGGTACTCTCCTGGTGTGACCAGTCTCTGGGGTCCTCCTTCATTCACCTTGCACACAGCAGGGAAGTCACCGCTGAGAACACACGAGGGTGTGGGGGGGCACATCTTTGTACAATCACTTCAGGGCTCCCCAATCTGAAATACTCCTCCCTCCCTTTTCATATACTACTCAGACTTAGTTTGGCTTCCACTTCCTCCAGGAAGCCCTCCTGGGTTTCCCCTGACTCCTTCTAATATTCCAGTACAGCCTCCTATAAACACCTTTTGACGCTTTTAACTGTGCACTTACTTCTGTGGCTGCTTGATCAATGTCTGTCCCACCTGGAACCCTGAGAGCCACATGAGACCAGAGCTGTTATCTGCCTTGTTTATCAATTCAGCCCAGCCCACCCCAGCCTCCACCTCCCTACCTATACCAGCCCAGTGCTTGGCACTTCATGGGTGCCCAGTGGTATCTGCTGAATCAGTAAGAACTCACGACCGACCGATCGGTGATTCCAAATCACAGCTGGCACAAGGAAAATGGGGAACTAACTAGGCCCTGGGCCTGAGCTTCTATTCCCTCCCGTGGTTATGCAGAATCTGGGTGCAACTACTTCTAGAGAGGAAACAGTTCCTCAGATGACCACCAGGTGGCAGTCTCGGGCTATGGAGCCTGCTGGAACCCACTGACAAACAGGAGATTGTGAAACGTCCCAAACTTGCGGGTAGGGGTGGGGTGGGAACAGAAATTCTACTCTGAAAATCAGATGAGCTCATCAGCTTCTAGCCAGAAAAAAAAAAAATGCATGGAGAATACAGGTTTTGTGAAGCCTGAAGCTTGTACAATTTAGGGGTTCTGTTGTGGACCGTAAACTGTGAATACAAAGGCCAGTCCAAGACCCTAGACAGAATTTTGTTCTTAGCAACAGAGTCCCTAGAGCTTTGCTGGTGTTGAAAGTCCACACCAGGGCTTCCTGTACTCACACTACAACCTCAAGCCCAACCAAGCCACCCACCCAAATTCACACCAATACTATCTAGGGGTTCCGGAACCGGTTTAAGAGTTCCAAACCTCAACAACCCCAAGCCCAGGAAGCTTGAAGGACCAGCTCCTTGGGACTCTGTCCTGCAAAGCTCTGAAATGGCCTTGCACCAGATCTGCTCACTAGAACATTCCTTTTGCCTGACATGTGGGGTACACAGGAAAGGGGATACGTAGCGAATATGTGCCATCAACATATTTCATGACCTCTCATAACTTCAAGCTTGCACCCACCACAGGACTGGGCTTCACAGAACTTTATAGAATCCAGTAATTCTCAATGGAAAGACACAAAGGTCTGGAGGAAATTGATACCAGGTGTCAAGTATCAGGTCAAGGGGCTGGTGAGATGGCTCAGAAGCTACAAGCACTGACTGCTCTTACAGAGGTCCTGAGTTCAATTCCCAGCAACCACATGGTGGCTCACAACTATGTATAATGGGATCTGATGCCCTCTTCTGTCCTGTGGGCATACAGGCAGATAGAACACCATATACAGGGGCTGGAGAGATGGCTCAGCGGTTAAGAGCACCGTCTGCTCTTCCAGAGGACCCAGGTTCGATTCTCAGCACCCACATGGCAGCTAACAACTGTCTGTAGTTCCAGTTCCAGGCAAACACCAAGGCAAATAAATAAATAAAAGTGTTTTTTTTTTTTTTTTTTAAAAAAAAGAACACCATATACATAAAATAAATAAATATTTTTAAAAATTAAAAAAGAAACCCTTTTTTAATAAAACCCTGGCTCAATAAACAAATAAAAATAAAGTAAATATTTTTATTTTTTTAAAAAAAGAATCAGGTGGATCTCTGTGAGTTCAAGGCCAGCCTGGCCTACAGGGTAAGTTTCAGGACAGCCAAGACTGCACAGAGAAACCCTGTCTTGAAACTCCTGCCTCTACAAAAAGAATCAGGTTAATAAACAGTAAAAGAGAAAAACAAAAAGAACAGCTGGAGAAGTCTGGGGGAAATGACTCCCAGTCTTGGTCATCTGCTTTGGCACGAGTTTACCCTGAAGTCTCAAAATGGGGGTGGGGGCTCTGGTGACCACCTGCCCAAACTTTCTCAGACTTGAGCTCTAGGCCAACCAGGCCAGAGTTGCCAAGACAGAAACTGCTTTGCAGCAGGGACCACACTTTGCACTGACTTGTGGGGTCCTCTGGCCAGTCATCTTTGGTGACCTGGTAATAGCACATGGTGGCAGCTGGCTTGAAGAAAGGGTTCATAGGCCACATGCCTGGGTACAGGTGAGGCCAGGGAAGCTCATAAAGATCTGGGAACCACAGAGGGATCTGAGGGTGGCTAAGACAAACAGGCCCTACAAAGGGAAGGCTGAGGAGAGGTGGTCCAGGAATTCAGGCCAGGGAAGGAGCTGGCAAGAGCAAGGCAGATCTCTAGAAGTATAAGCAGGAACCCCAACCTACCACCTTGTTACCTCTAGTCCTTACCCCTGGGGAGACAGGGAATCCTGACTGCTTATGTTTAGCATTTCATGACACAGTTGGCCACGCCACAGAGAAGTCACACCACCATGTTAAGTGTGGAAGTATGTTAGAATTTCCATAGTTTAGCTACTACATAAATGAATATTTGTGGCAGTCAAGACCCACAGAGGTTTTGTAACAAGGACGTACCCAAACTCTCTGCCCAATGCTCTGCTGTGGGACTATGCTCTGGTATATTGTAAATATTTGTCCCTCCTACTGGTTTAATAAAACACTGATTGGCCAGAGGCAGACAGGAAGTGTGGGCGGGGCTACCAGACTAAGAAAACTCTGGGAAGAGGAAGAATCAGAGACACCAACAGACACAGGGGAAAGAAGACCAGGATGCTGCTCTGAGAAAAGGTGCTAAGGCACTTTACTAATCATGAGTTAGTTTAAGAGTTAAGAGTTAGCAAGTTATATGCTGAGCCATAGACCAATAGCATGAAATTAATACAAGATTTTGTGTGATTATTTGGGATAAAGCAGCTGAGAGTGGTCTGTTTGGGGCTGTTGGTTCCCGATCTTGGGGCTAGTCCAGGCCAGAAACTTCTTATTACAATGCTCTTCTGATGTGTTTGGCCCAAAGAAATATGCAAAAGGAGAAAGGCATTACCCAAAGCTGAGCAGACCCCTCACCCATGCCCACCAGGGCAGCTCACCCCGGAACTCCTCATCAGTCAGTCGCTTCTTGTGTGTCAACAAAAAAGAAAGCAGTCCATCCAGGTCAGCGGTGGAGCCCCGGGACACAATGTCAAAGAGAATGGGCCGATTGAAGACTCTGAGGATGGGGGGCGGCTGGGGTGCAGGAGCCTTGGGGCTCTGCGGCTGTTTCCTAGGGGAGAGAGACAGAAGGACACCAGGGGCTTATCCTCTGCAAGACAAGCCTACCCATCTTCCTGCCCACCCACCACCCATCTACCCATCCTCTCTCCCTCCATCTAACCGCTCATCCATCCATCTACCCATCTGTCCATCTACTCATCCACCCATCCACCCATCCACCCATTCATCCATCCACCCATCCACATACCCCTTATTTTTCCATCCATCTACCCATTCATCTGTCTACTCACCCTTCTCTCCACCCATCCATCCACTAATCCCCCTACCCATCCACCATTCACTCACCCTTCTATCCATCCATCTATACACTCATCTACCTGCCCATGTATCCTTCCACCTCACCACCTATTCACCATTTACCCCTCCACTCACAGACCCACATACTTTCCCTCCACCTAGTCATCCATCCGCTTGTCATTTATTGAACACTGAACGTGTGTGAGAGTGTGTGTGTGTGTGTGTGTGGAGAGAGAGAGAGAGAGAGAGAGAGAGAGAGAGAGAGAGAGAGAGAGAGAGGCAGCCCAATTTGATCTTGAACCTCCTGCCTTTACTCTTGAGTCGGGGGACTGCAGTTGTGTGCTGCCATGCCTGGTTAATGTAAGGCTGGAGATGGAATCGGGGCTTCAGGCATGCCAGGCTGACATTCATCTTAGACATCTACCTGTCTAAGGTAGAAAGGAGGGATGGGGCACATGGACCCAATCGCTCACTCACTAATTTCATCATCTAATTTGTGATGTAGAAGCTACACAAGCAGGGACTGAGCTCAGAGCCCACACGCGATCCGTGTTAGTTATAGTCACCATCACTCCTGAGAGCCATGTGTTTAAAGCCTGTATATTCACAGGAAGGTGCTGAGCTACAGGGCAGGCAGAAGAATGACATGACCCAGAGAGGGCTGAGGAAAACCAGGAGAGACACTCATTTATTTAGTCATTCAGCAAACACTAAATGGGCAACAGTTTGCACTAGGTTCTTGGAGCGAAAGAGCTGGCTGGACACATGAGGACAGAGATCCTCACTCTGCCATGCTCCCATCCAGCCCAGGCTTGCACAAAAGGGATGCATCAGGACCAAAGTGAATAAGAGGACAGAGAGAAACAGATGGAAAAAGAGAATCAGGAAGGAGAAGAAAAAGTCGGGGAGCAGCTAGAAGAGAGAGGCCTGGCCAGGCAGCCTCTTTCCTTCATCTCTCTGCTCAGGGCCCAAAGGAGCCATGCATGGGAAAGGGGGTGCTGGCCATGGAATTGGACCTTACAGAGTGCAGCCCTGTTCATAGGGCAAAGACCAGAGTGATGTGGGATGTCTTTCTGTATGCTGTGAATATCATTGGTTAGTATAGGAACTGTTTTGACCTATGCCAAGATATCTTAGAAGTAGGGGATATCAGAGCATAGATAAAGGGAAAGGAGGGTGGAGTCAGACAGAGTCATCAGCAGATGCAGAGGAAAGAAGATCAGAATGCTGCCCTGAGGAAAGGTGCCAAGCCATGTGGTCAAACATGATAAGAATAATGGGTTGAATTAAAATGAAAGAGCTAGCTAGTAATATGTCTGAGCCATAGGTCAATCACCATGAAATTAATATAAGCCTTTGTGTGATTATTTGGGCTAAGTGGCAGCGGGGCTGTAGGCGGGTCCAAACCTTGAGGCCAGGCTGGAAAGGCCAGGCCAGAAACTTCTACTACATCAGAGCATCCTCCAACCAGCGCTCTTGAATCTGGACCTTTGACCGTCTAAATAAAAGAGCACTGTTCCTACCTAACACTACTGAAAATCTTTTCTTTTTTTTTTTTTTTTAAACTTTATTTATTTATTTATTTGCCTTGGTGTTTTGCCTGGAAGTGGAACTACAGACAGTTGTTAGCTGCCATGTGGGTGCTGGGAATCGAACCCGGGTCCTCTGGAAGAGCAGACGGTGCTCTTAACCGCTGAGCCATCTCTCCAGCCCCCTGAAAATCTTTTCAATCTCAGCCTCTCAACTTTACCCTCGCCCTCCAAGCTCTCTCTAATGCCCTCAGGGGCGGGGCTAGGGTGAAACCTTAAGGAAGGCTTGAAGGAGGGAGACAGGCAGTATCCCCAATGTTCGGGACCTCAGTGGACCCGGATCAAAGGATCAATCACTGGGTCCCCTTGCTGCCCTGGGTCCCAGTTTCCCCCTCTGAACAGTGTTTGGACAAAGCCCCCAATATGTGGTAGAGTATGACCTCCCTGGTCCTGATGAATCACACGTTTGCTCGTGTGTTTTCCCCTGGCCTGAAATGCTCTCCCAGCTATGTGGGTGTCCTGCCTAGATGGTACTTTTCTGAGAAGTCTTCTAGAACCATCTCTCTATCTCATGTTATTGCCCCACCCACCTTGAGTTGAAGGTGCTTCTGACTTAGGGGCTGAATCTGGTCTGACCTACTACAGGAGCCTCAGGACCATCAGTCCACCTCTGGGCAGCTGTGGTGGTCAAGAAACAGATACTCAAGAGCCAACTCTTGGCTGTTCAAGGATGGAGAAGGTGAGGGAGGTCTAGTCAGCGTGGAAGCCAGTCTCTGGTCAGCAAGGACTGGAGGACGGAACAGCTGCAGCCATCAACACACCAGGGTGGCACTCTTGGACACACACAGAGGCCCTGAGAGGGTTCCAGGAAGGAAAGGGCCAATGTCCAAGCCCGGGTCAGCTTAGGACACATTAGAGAGAGCAAAGGGATCTAGGAATAGTATAACAACCTATTCAACAAGACCAGAGGTGGCACGTCCCATCGCCTATCCCTGACTCACGGCAGAAGCCTGGGGAAGAGTCTGCTTAGTGCCTAAGGGTTGGGGAAAGAGAGCTCCCACACCACCAGGGTGGTGTCCATGACAAACACAGGCCTATGCTGCTGTGCTCAGCAGAGCCCTTGGAGAAGACAGGCCTAGATGAAGGTGTCTGGGACTGCAGCATCTGTCCACCACAGGGCTAGCAAAGGGGCACAGACTGTCACCCATGGTGTTTCTCTCACTCTTCCATTTCCAAGACAGGCCGCCTCCTTCATGAAAGAAAAAGGTTGATACTTCAAGGCTTCCAACTCTAAGCAGCCCCAGCCCCAGAAAGCCAAAAACAGTAAGCATAGCTAAAAAGTATGAATGAGTGGATGAGTTAATGGCCAAGAAAATGGAACTGGGTGAATGAGCTGGTGGTTATCAATGAGAAAGAAGGAAGAGGGGGGGGAGAAGAAGCAGGCAGCCATTGAGCATTTAGTGAGCAAGTGTGGAGCGTGCCACACACCCGCAACCCCAGAAGTCTAGAGGCTGAGGTAAGAGGATTGCCAGTTAAGGCTAGTCTGAGCTGCATACTGAGTCCTGTCTCAAAAAGAGAAGGAAGAGAAGAGAAAGAGGAGGAGGAGGAGGAGGAAGAAGAGAAATGTACTGAATGAATAATTTCTGAACAGTGGTGGCTGGACAGCTGGAGGTCCTGTAGACATTTTGAGAAGTAAATGGCGAACAAATGGAAAATTGGTTGTGCATATAGACAAACAGACGATGACAAGAGGGACCGATGAGCAGGAGCCCCCTGAGTGAGGAGATGACAGATGAGTGGGGGGTGGGCATTTGGATGATGGTGGAGTATAAAATGGCTGCATGAGTGCACAGACAGATGGATACATATGTGGGCAAAAATGAACAAGTGCGCTATAGGGTGTGTGGGTGGGTGGACAGATGGACAGACAGGTGAACAGATGGGATGGTGGATGAAAAGGCTAATGAAAGGTTGGGTATGGTGGCCACACCGTTAATTCCAGCACTCCTGAGGCAGAGGCTGGAGGATCTCTGTGAGTTCAGAGGCAGTGTGGTCTATGAAATGAGTTCCAGGGCAGCTAGAGTTACATTTAAAAAACGTGAAGTGACAGTATGCACATAAAGGTATAGGTAGTTATATAAAGGAGCAGATAAACATGTATGCATGGATAAGTGCATGGATGGAGAGATGGTGGTCAGGTAGAATGGATGGATGAGGAATGAGTGAACTGATGAATGGGGAGGTGGGTGGATGGGCAGATAATGGCTAGGAGGTAGAGAGACATGACAAATGTAGCCATGTGTGATTGGAGAATGGATGGGCAAAGAAATGGGCAAATGGATGGATGGAGGATGATGTAGGGAGGGATAAACGGATGAATAGGTAGGTGGATAAATGCATGAATGACAAATTGATAAATGAATGAATGGAAGAACAGATGACTAATGATAGGTTTGTGGATGGGATGGATGGATGGCGGGTGAACAGACGGGCGGGTGGATGGATGGAGTCGACACAGAGGAGCCGACGCCAGCCAGCCAGCCAGGAATACTTACTCTGCGACCTTCCTCCCCCACCTCTTATTGTCACTGGGGCGGTGGCGGTAAGTGCCGTAGTCGAACAGTGAGTCCATGGGTGCTTTCTTGGGCCCGGGCACTACCGAAGACTCATACAGGGTGGACTCCAGTAGGTCAATGGGGTTGGGAACCCCCTTGCGGAAAGCACCCTGGAACTTCATACGAAGGTTCGGACGCCCATCACTAGGGCCAGCAGGGCGGTTGGTATCCGTCGGTGAAAGCGAAGAGGAGCCTTCTTCACCCTCAAACAAATTGGCCAGGGAAGAGAGGGGGAAGGCCTCCCCACCAGAGGTACCATTCTCATCACCAGGGGACTCAGCTGCCTCCCCAGGTACGGCTTGGGGGCTGTCACCAGGATCCGCCATACTGGCCCCAATCTGTTTGTACTTTTCAGCGTGCTGGGAAAGAAAGGGGGTGCAGCAGAGCCCAGTCAGTAGTGAAGGCTCCAGGAAGCCCCCTCCATGTAGGCAAATAGCAGTGCCGCCAGTTGCTTCAAAGCCACCCGTTGTAATGACAGGGGTTGAGGCGGCCACTCCCAGATGTGGTCAGCAGCCAGCCCCAGGCAGGAGCCGTAACAGGGGCCTCTTTGAGGAACCTGGGGACATATAGATCAGCTTCCAGCTCAGCTACTCTGGACATTAGCTAGATAAGAAGGGCTAGGAGTTACCACCCCCAAATCCTAGCCCTCTGACCCGATTTCATAGCCAGGCTCCACATGGCCCCTGTGTGATAGTAAATCAGTCAGCATTTCACAGCGTCTGTTTCGTCACTTATGAGATGAGGAGCGCTGGGCGGCACGGGGAAGCTGGATGTGGGACAGGGCCCTGCTCTGAGGGGTCATGTGTAGCCACTGTACAGGGCAGTGGTCCCACAGCCCTTCTGGCATCATCATGACCTCTCTGGAATGGAGGCTTCCAGATTTAAATTGATGTCAGGGCTAAGAAATGTTCCTCCCTCAGCCTGTCCACTGGCTCCATCCACTTGTGTCCCCTACTCTGAGAAGTCCTACCCTAGCCTATTCACTCGCTTTCCTAGATTAACTGTGAGGCCATCATACCCAGGCAGGGAACATGTCCATCCTAAATCTCCATAGGACGACAGCGCAGAGACCAAGATATCCATTGTGCCCATTTCTCAAATGAGGAAACTGAGGCTTACAGGGGGCGGACACAGGGCTTGTGAAGACAAGATTTCTGATTCTCAGGCCCAATGTGTGCTCACTTAGAGCTGGCAGGGCAGGGCCCCCCTGGAATTCTTTTCCTTGCCAGTTGGGTACAGGAGTTTGTGTGTATGTGTGTCCTCCTCAGGCCCCACACGAAGAAGGACAACAAACTGATGCCCACCATGTTTGTTTTGTAACTGCCAGGAGAGGCTTGGCCAGGTGGGAACATGGCAAAGGGCCTCCCTTGTGGGCAAAGCCATACACGTAGAGGAGAGGAATGCCTGGCAGGGGCTGGCTTCTCTCTTGACACCAGCAAGAAGAGAGAAGCCAGACTTTGGAGTCACTCGGGCTTCGATTATAATTCCAGCTTTGCTGTTTACACGGAGGCAAGTCACTGAAGGGCCAGAGCCTCTGTGTTCCCCTCTGGGTAATGGGCACAACAATAGCTCCTTCAGACTCATGGCAAGATGAATGAGGCTGAGTACAGTCCAATCTCTTTCTCTCTCTGGGCCTTAGCTTTCTCACGTGTAAAGTGGGTGACCACACCTCCTGGGGTGCCCCAGCTATGCAAAGTATTGCTCAGATCTAGGCCTCTGAGGCCACAGGGCCTGTTCATCTACATGGATGGGGCCTTGTGACCTTGGTCTCTGCTCTGCAGGAGGACAGTGTGGGTGGGTGTGCGATGGCAGAGGGGGTGGTAAGGTCCTCCCAGGCAGTGTGCCTATCTCACCAGAGATCGGGAAGTCAGAGGGAGAAGCTATCCCAGCCATATGCCATCAGCTACCAACAATACTGATCATTATACCCTGGCCAGGGCGGCCCTGTAACCACCACCCCAAAGTCCCACTAAGAATTCGCCTCCATGTCTCATCTCCTCCCCTGTGGAGCCCCAGACTGGACAGCATCCAGGTTCCTGGGGGTGACCCCAAGTCAGGAAACCTGGGATCAGCCAGCCCTGGTCATGCCACATGCCACTGTCACGTACACAATGATCATGATTAGCTTTGATCACACTCGGATAATTACAAAATCAATCATCATTGTTGGGAATACAGTTTTTACTTCGCCTGGCCCTAAGTGCCTCACACACGTCCTCACCCAGTCCTCCTGAAATGATGGACCAGGGACATGGGGCTGTGTTCAGTGACACGTGTGGTTGTCCTACTGTACAGGGAGGGGAACGAGCCAGTGATATCTAGTGGGTCAAGACCAGGATGCCATGAAGCCTCAGTTCAATGCCCAGGGCAACACTGAAAAAAAAAAAAAAAATAGCCAGCCTCCAAAGCTAACAGGCTGAGAAACTCTGCGGGGTGTGTGTGGGGAAGCAGAGGGCGAGAGGGCCTAGACACTGCTACAATTATCCTGTTAGGATGAGGGAACACACTGAGACTCAGGGATGTGAAGCAAGTCGCCTGGGGCCAGAGGTTAGTGGCAATGCCAAGACTGAAATCTGTAAGAGTTGCAGAGTTCTGGCTTCCCAACCCCGTAGGCATGACTTCAAGAGCAGAGCCAAGCTGAGCCCCAACATCATTGATTGAAGTACAGCTCCTCGGCCACCCAGGGAGCCTCACATTCTCTACCTTTGGAAGGGAGGCAGGACAGACAGCATCCTCCACTGTACGGGCTGCTGTGACAGAAAGTAGGTCATATGTCCCCAGGGCACCAACCACCCCATGCTGCTGCTTGTATATGATCACCATTGCCGCAATGTGACAGTCCTGACCGTGTTCCCTGCTTCCTCCCTGCCACTGTAGAATGAGCCCCTGGGAAAGCGGGCCACGCCACTCCAGCTTCCCCTCACTCAAATCCCCAGGATCCTGATGAACAAAACTATCCCCATTTTACAGCTGAGAAAAATAAAGCCTCCCAGGGAGCAAATGACTATGAAAGAGGTTCCTGAGAGGACCCTGCTGCCCTCAGTCACCAGGATGCTTTCACACACACAGACAGACACAGACACACACAGACACACAGACACACACACACACACACAC
>PVIH01012154.1:0-64985 GCA_004025045.1 Sigmodon hispidus
AAAATGATCAGATGTGGTGGGAGGGGGAAGAGACCTTCAATAAGGATATACAGGGATGGAAAAAAAATTCAGAGGGAAAGCTGAACACAAAGAAAATATATGTGTAGTAATCTTATTTGCATTTCCACCCTTGATAAGCCATGCTTATGATTATTATCCTCTGTATAGTTATTGTTAACTCTTCGGCATTTTTTTTTAATTCTTTTTACTTTTTTTTGATAAATACAAAATAAAGAAAAAAAAAAAAGAAAATGCCACTGCAAATATCTAGGGTGTCTCCTATGAGGAACATCTAAAATTAAAAATATAGACTTAATAAATTTATTAGTGCCAGCTGCCCAAGAAGGAAGGATAGTTTTCAGAGTCTGGAAAAGAAAGACAAAAGAAGCCATAAGGAGTATGCGCTGGTGAATGTTGTGACATTTTCCTTAGCCTCAGAAGAAGCAGCTCATGCCTGAGGTCACATGGCGAATTGCCTCTGCAGAGAATTGTCTATCACAAATGCCTCCCACCTGCAGAGACCTAGTGCTTCCTAATTCACCCTTCCCCCAAGTCTGCATTATGCTAGTTCAAGTTGTTAAATCAAGTAAGAAAGAATATTGATGGGCACAGCCCAGATTTATATCAGGTGGGTTGTGGGAATTCTGTGATGTGAAACACTATAGGTAGGTTCTGTCCCCCTGTGTTAGGATCGTCTTAGAGATGTGTCATATGGATGTCTATTTGGGGTAGGTCAGTTATGTCACTGAGGAGAAGAGAGTGGTGGCCAACAGGAACCCTTGTGCAGTAAAATAATGTGAATTACTCCAAATATGCACCAGGGTTCTATTTATTGTCAATCTTAGGTCAAGGAATAAACACTTCAGCTCTTGAAGGATAAGGGAAAAGTTTAAGTTGTCTCAGAAATCTCTATTGACACATTAATTTTACTTGCTTGGAGGTGACAAAAAATAATTAAAAAGGAAAAAAAAAAAGCATCCCCTGGTCAGTCATGTGACTATGTCTGTTTTCTAGGCAGATCTCTCGTCGGGCAGTGTGGAGGAGCCTGCGAAATCTGTGGAGGCTTTCGCTGCTGAAGAAAACAGGTGGATGGATACATAAGCATGGCCTTGCTCCTGGTCTCCTTGCTGGCATTCCTGGGCTCCGGAGCTGGATGTCATCACTGGCTGTGTCATTGTTCTAACAGGGTCTTCCTTTGCCAAGACAGCAAGGTGACCGAGATTCCGTCTGACCTCCCCCGGAACGCCATTGAACTGTGAGTATCTCTGCGGAGACCGCTGTGGGGCTGCCATGTATGCATCAAGACTATTATTATTTTCCTATTAGACTGATATCTTCTGGGCTAAAATATTTCTGTCCTGACCAAAAGCTACAATTAAACAAACTCCCCCAGCCAGACACTTCTGTCCTGTGGCTTTTCAAGGCGCTTTGGTGAGAGTTTATGTTGGCATTTGTCAGGGAAGGCTAGTGTGGAAACCTGAACACGGAGGGAAAGGGGGGGGAGTAGTTTGGGGACACATTTACAATAGGGCTCCACACTCCCTAGAGAAACAGTAAAAGTAGAAAAGACAGGAAAGGAGAAAACTTTGGAGGTCTTCACCTGAAGGCAAGAGGAATTAGCCAAGGCCCCTGTACACACACACACACACACACACACACACACACACAAGGTGCATCTCAAGGCAAGGGCACCAAAGCCTGTGGCTTTGAGGACAGCAGCAGATAGTTCTGGAGCTCTGGATTTCCAGGGCTGTTCTTGATGGAGAAAAAGGGAACTTAAGAGTGTGGGAACAGGGCGAAGCAAACAGGGAGAATGACTGAAAGGGAGAAGAAAAACAGGATAATAAACTCAACAGGAAGTGATGCCAACTCTATATTTTTTATGAAATTTATTTAAATTTCATTTAAACATTAATTAATTAAAATTAAATTTCATCAAAATTTAGTTAAAGATTAAATGAACAGTATTTAAACAGGAAGTAGATATTCTCCTAGAATTGGGCAAGAACTGGGATAAATTTCACCCTAGCTCTTCGCTTTACAATTTGGAATCCAGTGGCCACACACTAGAGAAATTTCAAACTCTCACAGCATATTGAAAAGGAGGCAGAGCACAGGAGACAGAGGATCCCGCCCATGCACTGACAGGTTCTTTCCTGAAATCTGAGCTGTGTGCTTGTCCAGGTACTGAGAACTGCAAGTGTTACTCGGAGGGTAAACAACCTCTGATTTCTCACTCCAGGCCAGGACAGTGAATCTCAGATTATCTCTTTCAGATAATGTTTGGAATTCAGTACTCTCGGTGACCTCTCAAATCTACAGTGACTCTGCAGAAGCAGTTGCTCAAAGAGAGAAAACATTGCCCTGTTCTGTGTTTTGGCTACACTGCCCAGATGAGGCAACTCTTCATGATTACACTGAAGGATGTGCTGGGCACAAAGACAGTCTGGTGTATGAGGTCACTCTAAAAGAGGGACAGCCAGTGCACCCTGAGCCCCACAAATATCTGCACCTCAGGCTTTAGGCACTTACCCTCCCTGACGCTCTACTTCCTATTTCTAATGAGATTTTAACACATGCTTGGGTGAATGTGATGTATGACATAGATCTTTTCCTCTCCATACTGATTCATCTCTCTCCGGATCTCATCTCCTGCCTCCCTGTGACCCTGTGGGACAAGTAGGGCCGTCAAAGTTTTGAAGCAGATATCCCCTATAGACTTAATGGTTGAGTAATATTGTACCATCCTTCAAACTCCACCCTCCCATGCCTGGTGGTCTTCTGGCTATAATTTCTTCTTAAGAAGAGGGATTTTTTTCCCATTCTGCATAGAATAAGTTGGATATCAAGAAAAATAAAAGGGAGAAAAAGGAGGAGGGGAATAAAAAAGGAAGAAATAAAGAAAAGAAGAAAGAAGACATTGGGGGAAATATGTGTGCATGATACAGAGGGACCAGCAATATGGCTTCTTTTTCTTACACTAAGGTATCGATGGCTAAAATATACCCTTGTTCAAGAGCATGTCATAGCTGAGGAGAAAGCATGAGGTGTTGAGATTTTATAGGAAGTGAAAGAATGTTAGACAGAACAGCAGAAACAAACTTCATACTCTTGACCCAAGGCGGCAATAATTATGGGTATCCAATAGAGGGAATGCATAGAATCGAAGGGGGGAAGATAAATGCATGCTGACTATTGGCATTCCCTGCACCCATCCCAAAGGAATAAGCCTGCTTATTTGGAAGCTCTGGGACTGTGTGAAGAAAATCCATCCATCCTCTCTGGAGCCTTAAGTCAAAAACCTACCAAGTAGGTTAGCAATCTCCTTAACAAAGTGCGCTGAGAAAAATAAGATAAAATAGGACAATTATTTGAGGGGTGTGTGTGTGTGTGTATGTGTGTGTGTGTGTGTGTGTGTGTGTGTGTGTGTGTGTGTATACAGAAAAGAAGATAAAACGTCAAAAGCCAACAAAGTGTGTGAAGGAACACTACTTTTCTTCATTATAAGGATAGACTTAGGGTAAACTGGAGTTTTGGCAAAAGAGGTAAGGTTGTAGGTTCTTTCTCTTTCACCTTGCAGTGTTCTGAGTTGAGAGTAATGGCATCAGTGACAGTCATGTTGGGTGAGGTTGGGACGACCAGCTGCTTCCCTGACGGGCTTGGCCCGTCAACATAGAAAAGCTGTATTACTCACCCTTTGTTCGCCTCTGCACAGCTCTCCAACCTGGTTTGCTGCAGTTTCACTTCACTTTGCATATGTGTCACTGTCACCAAAGATTGCTAGGCCATGTCATGTACATGCCTTCATGAACAGAGCAACTCAGAAGCTGCCACTGACAACCAAGTGGACTCCATTTTCCCAACGGCTCCTGCTGTGTGCTTTCTGCCTTGTATGTCGGGCTTCACTAAAAATTCACAAGGCAAGTTTAAGGGTAGCACTCTTGTTTTGCAAAAGCAAGGAGGAACTGGACAGCTTCAGCCTAACCATGCAGCTTCTCTGTGAGAGAGCGAAGTCCTTAAGTCTTTTGTATCACCTTACATAGTGTTGGAAATGTGTTTTCTGTTTCCTGTCTGTTCTTCTGGGAAGGAAATACCAACATGCTGTTCTTAGAGTCTGGACTAGATGCCAGCTATCTGGGTTATTTGGTCTCTGTTGTGGCTATTCAATTCAAGTCTGATTGTGTAAAAGCAGACACAGACAGCAGGTCAATGAATAAAATTGTTCTCGCAAAACATTTTTGTGCACAAGCCAAAATTTAAATTTTATATTATCTTTACAATACAGAAACCTCTATGTTTTCCATTTTCCCCCTATTTTAAAAATGGAGGAGGGGAAAAGAGATTTGTAGGTTCTTTAAAAAAGCAATCACAAAAAGTTACTTTAGTTATACAATATCCAATTCGGCCCAATCTGGGTTGTATGCCACCCACTCTTGCTGTAGCTGAGAGTTTCTTTTGAGCTGAGAAAATAAATTGAATACAAGTGGTCTAGGAACTTGAAGTGTATCACCATAGAGCGAATGCTAAACAAGGCAGGGAGGGTCAGGAGTTGGGGCCACATAGAGCAAGAGTTACAAGGTAAATATTAGTATCTCCATAAGAAACCTGAGTTTAAACTCAAGCTGGACCAATAACTTCTTACCTATCATTTGTGCCGCCGACTGTATGACAGAAATGACAGTGTGTGCTTATCTCGTGGAATCTCTATGGAGACTAAATTACATAGTGCCAGTAACAAACAGCACATGTCTCTGCTGCTGTTTTTATTAATGCTGGTGACATTAGAAAGTGTAAAATATTAGAGAGACCCCACTTTCATGCACAGGGCTCTTATGAAGAGCAAAGTCAGTAGAGAAGCATGGGAATGCTTTCAGAAAACTGATAGATTTTTATAGCTAGTCTGTAACCTCCCTGTTATTTGAACATGATCTCACACCAATGGGTGCAGCACTTAACCTTCATACACCGCATGAAAAAAAAAAATTCAGTGTTTCTGCAGGCTGTCAGCATTTTCCAGGCACTCAGAAAGCTGGTTCAGTCTGATCATCATGAAAGCAATTGTGATTTCTGACTTACCCCAGAATCTGCTTTAGCTGGAGGCAGCCATCAAATCCAGAAAAGTCTCTGATCATCTTTCTTTCTGGAGCTAAAATTTCTAAGGAAAGGAGTAAACACTTATTCTAGATCCAAAAATTTAAATACAGAAGATACTATGACTATAGTCATTTCTTTTTCTTCAGCACAGACAGATTAACTGTAATAGTATATGGGGATTCACCAACATCATTACCAGCTGAGGGAATGTCAAAGTGAGCTCCTATTGAAAGCTCCTATAGCCTGTATTGAACTAACCTCACAGCACCCCATAACTGGTTGCAATCTCATTTGACTAGCATTGACTTCTATTTCTCTAATGATCTTTTTTCTTCTCATTCTTGGTTTAGATTCCTTGAATGGCTGTTTGGCTTAGCTTATTTTCCACACCCCACAGCCCTAGGTTATTCTTCAGTCAGGAATAGGTTGTTCTGGCTTAGTCTTTGCAAAGGGATGCCTTTGCCATGCCAATGAGTTGTGATCTCCAAGTAAAATTGTTGATGATGTTTTCAAACAGAACTATGGTGGCTTTTTTCACCCCTAGGAGCATGCTTAGGGCTTAAGATGCCATAAAAGACACTGGGGGAAAAGATGATCTATTCAATCACCACTGCAAGAAAGATTTCTTGAAGTGTAGACCATAAGCAAGACTCCTAGCTCCTGGCTTAGTTCTAATAGAGATGAGCCCCGAGTGGGTTTTCATTGTGTTATGCCAAAGATGTGGCAGTTTAAGAATGTCTGTTCTTATAAACAAAGTGGTCCCAATACAAAGACTGTGCCCATGTGAAAAGCAGCCACTAGCTCTCACCATCATGTAAGTTTCACACTAGTCTCACCATTTTACTGACTAGCTTCCTATTGCTGATAGCAACATTTCACTTTCCATCATCATCATCTTCATCCTTTGACTGAAGGAATAGCTCTCCAAAGTCTAGCTTTTCTATTTCCTCATTTACCTCCTTCTAATAAAACCTTCTTTTCCCAAACCAGTCTTCCCAACTGCTAGTCCATTTTTTTCTGCAAAATGCCACTATCAGCATGTTATGAGGTCCTAGTTCAAAATTAATTCAATAGCTCCATAACTTCCCTATGCTCCACAGGCTGTAGGTTTCTCTCAAACTGCATGCATTCCCACCTCTCTGTCTTTGTATTGGCTCTTCAACTGCCCTCTGCTTCTTCATGACCTCTTGCCATGCACACTAGCTAATACAGTCACACTCAAAGTTTGTGTCTTTCATGATGTAATCTATTGCTACTCACTATATAATCTTCCCTTCCTTCATCTGAGCCCAGGTGCAGCTCATTTTACACTTAATCTTGCTTTGTGCTTAATTTTTCGTGTACATCTTATTTCTTCAACTGCAGTGAAAATTTCCCTTGAGCAGCTCATTGTACCTGGTTCAATGCACTGTACATTCTGAATCTTCAATTATGTGTTGAACAAATGATTTAATAAATCAGGCAGAATTACATCTGTTTATTTGCTCTGCTCCTCGGTATCGAAGAAAAGATTTCTGTAAAAGATGATTATTACTCTTTCCTGCAGTGAGCTTCGATAGCATTTGATGCAGGCCTTGTTTTCTTTGCTTTTTTTTTTTAACTGTGTTTGTTTTATGAAACCACATGTATATTACTTGGGAATCTGTTAATTTATTCAAAAAGAACAAAACAAGTCACTCACGTTAAAAGTAGAATGTTCTGTATACTAGATATGACATTCAATTCTTTTGACTTACATTAACAGTGTTGGCCTTTCTATACCCATAAATATTGAAAAAATGAAAGAAATTGCTGAAACAAAATCAGTTTCAACAAGACAGAATTATTCAAAGAAAATATATTTTTGCCAAATATGACCAGATCTAAAACCTAGAATATTATTCCTTAGATACTCTTTAATTGTAGTTCTGTCTGATTATCAAAAATCCAAGGACTGTCTGTGCAGACTGCCCTGGTTACCCAGTGCAGACTTGCCCACTGTCTTGTCTTGTTCAGATGCTCCTTTGAAAGAAACAAGCTGTTCTGTGTTCATGTTAATGCACAGACAATCCTTTCTCCTAACAACAACCACAACAGCAACAACAAAATCCCTCTATACCTACTTTAGCAAAAATTGTCTGTGGCTAGTGTTTGGAATTTAGTTGGGCTGCAAGAGAAGTTTGTATTCCCTGCAGAGGAATCAGGGGGAAATGACTAAAGGAACAACTATAGAATACAGCACCTTGAACAAGCAGAAATTACATTTCAAGGGGAAAAAAATCTTTTAGAGAGAAGATGAACTCTACCCTGAGAATTGGCTAAGCATTATAATTTACAGAGTCATTATCAGCAATTGAAGGTTAGGGGTTTGTTAGAACAAAACATCACTTGCTTTGTGAGGATAAAATGCCACTACTTTACCTAAAGGTACCTACTTCCCTTCCTGGATCAAGCATTCCACTGAAGAAGCCTAAATCTTAGAAAAAGGGCATATACCAGAAGATGGGAAATCCATTTAACTTTTTTAATTGCTTTATCCAGGCACTATAGTTGAATGGATATTTTTCTTTTAGCAGTTAGATTTAGATTCTCCAACTTAGTTTTATTTAGACTAAATTCTAGATTATATATCCCCACAAGGTCAACTAGGAAAGAGAGTGATTATTTTTAATTGCCTAGGATCTGATTATAATGAGATGAGGATGTTTGTTCCTGATCTGACCTCTCCCTGAAATATCTGAAAGCATGCTTTTTGTCTCTGACCTGGACATCCTATTACCTTGTTCTTTCATATGGAATATGTCACTGATCTGAAACTCTTGAAAGGGATACACACACACACACACACACACACATTTTTTTTTTAAAAACAAAGTCACTAGGCCTTTCCATGGACCTTAGAACTCAATTATATTTTTAGTGTTAGGAGTCCTGTGAGTTCATTGTCTCTCATCTGTTTTCTAAAACCTTTTCATCAAACAGCAACATAACTCCCTCACACTGAGTCCTGTTTCAGCAATTTTGAGAAATGGACATCTCCATAATGCCACACTTGATGAAACCCCCCACAAAATAGACACCCCTATAAGCTCAATTAAGCATCAATGAAATAGAAGGATCGACTGATTGAGAACACCATGGAGAAAAATCCTAAATAGATTGCTGCATGGCTGGTATAGAATGACTCTGAGTTTCCTTCAGTTCTGAAACATTTTGACTTTACAAATCCTGGCCAGGCACCAAACTTGCCAAAACTGAGGGAGTTTTCTTAGACCTCAGATTCTAAAACCTGGATAATAATTCTATGAACTCAGTAGGATAGGATTCCCTTGGCCTTCATGAACAGTTTTGTTCTGGGAAAAGCAGTGTGGAGAATCCTCCCACAGACACCTAAGTTGTTAACAGGTCGACAAGGATTTTGAACAAGAATCTCCTAAGTGTTTCCGTTCTAACAGTGGCTTTGTGCCCTAATATACAAAGGCTGGACTTTGCTAAGCATAACATTACTCTAATGCCCTCTTGGAGTAAGACATCATAGGAAGGAGAGGCCCCTGCTACAGAAGGTCACAGTCTGGAGTTCCAGATTCTCGGAATGGGATTCCACTATTCTGACACCTCTATGAAAGTCTGTGAGTCTGGCTCCAAAGACAGGATGGCATCCCTAGAAGGCAGTGTGGGCTGAATGTGTGCTTTCTCATGCCTTACCCTCAGTCTGCCAGTTCCTGTCTGAACCATCTGACCCCTCTGCTCTTGGATCCCTGTACTTAGCCCTCACTTATTTACTCTCTGTGATTCAGCTCTCAGATTCAGGACAAAACAACCTCCTGTGTCTTCTCTCAGCTTTTCTGACCTCAGCAGTCCTGTTACATCTCTACTATTTTCTCTTCCCTAGCCCCCAGATAAATCTTCTATTTCCCTATCCAAATGCAATCATTTTCTCTCATCTAAATATACTCTTTTACTTTGATAGTGTAAATTTTGAGGCCAAGAGAAATAGGATCCTTTTTTAAGTGACCTTTAACAATAAATATTTATGGATTATGTGTGTGAGAGACACTTGCCACTTGGGAAAACAATCAGAAGAAATGTCCCTTCTTCTATGAAGTTTTTTTTTTTTTTAAGAAAAAAAAAAGCAAGTAATAATACAATTTTCTTCATTCTTACTCACAACAATCAAAATTCCCCTCAGAGTAATCATTGTGGAAACTGCTAACTTGATGATTTACTGCATGTTGCTTTATGTAATGTGAAAAGATAGTTCATGAGAACAAGAGAAAATGGATGCCAGTGAAACTCAGTGAGAACAGAGCTGTTGCCTAGCACAGAAACAAAGTTAAGGAAGTGGGACAGCAGCCCATTTGTCTATATCTTTCTTGTTGACCACCCCAGCTGATTTCAGGAGTTGTCTAGGGCCATTTCTCAAATGCCCATTGTTTTAAAAGCTGAAATTTTTTACTATATTTTATATATAGTAAAAAGGAGAACACGAGCAAGAAAAAATATGAGAAAATTAATGATAGGACTAATATTAATATTAATACTAATTAATATTTGGCATGTGCTTAGATATTAGTTACATTTGACTTTACCATTTCAAACTATAAAAATCACAGGATCAGATCCTCTGAGCTTGAATGAGAGACACCGACACAAAATTCAGAAGGAGCAGCAAGGTGAGAAGAGGGGGCCATTTGCATTTTTTTTCCAAATTCATATTTTTCTCCAAAGCTACTGTGTTCCTAAATGCTATTAGTGTCTGTTAGGTAAAAGTTTGCCTATAGCGGGCTATGTAAGCCACATCCGCTGTACTATCACCATCACCAACAATAACACTTCCACTATCACCATTACCACCATCTCCCCCACTATCACAACCATCATCTTACATGGTTAAATTTATTTCAGAGCTGGTAATGGCACCGAACTTGCCTAACAAAGTTCATGGGCCTCTAAAAGCAATACCCCTTCAAAATGTAAAGAGGCACTAGCAAAGGGTCACTGACTACCCTAAATGTATGAAGACTTTCTCTTTCTTCTCAGTTTTCAACTCTTTTGTATGGCTGAATTAGCTTTAGACTAGAAAAGAAAATTAAATTCAAAATTAAACAGTCACTTTCTGTCTTCAGGCCGGAGTTTAAGCTATATCTATAGCCACAAGCCATTACCATATTCCCATTTGTGTACTAATGCTGGTTTTTGAAAAAGGACCTTTGTGGGCAAATAGTGAGGCATTTCTCTAAGTCTGCATACTAGGAAGGGAGCAAATCATGCAACAAGAAACACTGGTTTTAGTTAGAAAACTGAGACAGCAACAAAAATAGATGAATACTGTAATGGCAGCTAAGGGGACGCCTGGAATCCTGCCTGTACTAGCCAGGCTGCTTATCACAGCCCTGAGCATGAGAAGCAAGGGGGCTCCTTCAGGAACACACAGTCTTAGAAAGGCATCTCATTCCCCCAAACAAATACTAGGGACAAGTACAAGAAGAACAAACAGTTCTGATAGCCAGATAGGAAACCTGCAAAGCAGCTCTTGGGAGCAGCTCTCTTGGGAAAGATTCTGAACAGAGAAGAACAACAGTGGCAAACACTATAGTAATCTCAGCAGAAGACCCAGCTGGGTCATTAAGTTGAGAGCACATCAAATATTAGGTCTAGACTCTGGGGCAGGTCAGGTTCCTGGGAGAAAATCTTTCAGACACAGGCAGTAGGGTGAAAACCTTATTGTCAGCATTCTGAAGGATGAGTAAGGGCTTTGGGAGGATAACTTAGCATCTGCATTCATGACTGGTACCTAGTATCCATAAATCCACAAATTCTATTGATGATCTCTAAGAAATATGTCTTTGTCACCTGCACTGCTGGATTCTATCCATGATTCCAGCTGTATTGGAGGCTGAGACAGAATTGCCACCCTGAATGACATAAAGATTCAGTCTAATTTTTTTTCTTATTCTAAACAATTGGGTTATACAGTAAATGGCAGAATGCTTTCCTAATATTTGGGAAACTATGGTTCAATTCTTTATAATAAACACATACAATATAATGATATATAAATAAATAAATCTTTGATATTTTGCTAATGTGGATAAGGGTTCTTGCCTAACAACTTTAATTGGTGTGTCTTAGCAGCCTCCCACACACACACAACCCATAGCCAGGGGTTGAAGACATGATCTCACTAAGGAGCTCTGCCTGGCCTTAGAATTCACTGCGTAAAACAGGCTGGCTTCAAACTCACCAAGCTCTGCCTGAGTCTGATCCTTTATGCTGGGATTAAAGGTGCTCACCACCCCACCTGGCTTTTCAAACAAACTCTGCCAATGTTTATTCAATTCACCTTATTTCTACGTCTTCCCTGAGTTACCAAGAAACTGCAGGGGGCAAGGGGCTATGCCTTGCAAAGCCCATTGGTTTAGAAGATTATTATTTGGAGATTGTCAAGTCAACAGAAGCCCCCCCAACAAGGGAAAGTGTGAAAGGGCCAGCTCTGATCGTGCAACCGTGGTATGAGGCTGAGATTCTACAGTGCTAGCCAGCCCCCAGGAGAGGCTGCCCCAGTAGTGGTCCTGGCATCCTGTTCACTGGTTTTACCATTCCAGTGCCTTGTTGCTCTTCTTTCTACAACTTTATAGCTCGATACTTGAAAATAAAATTCCTCTTCCTGTCTTCTCCCTGGGTCTCATTCAGAAACAGTTTAACATGTCATTCCCACCCTGAAATCCCCATTCATTATTCACTTCCCTCAATCTGGCTCCATCCACCATTTTTCCACTGAAGAATCTACTTGTTACCACAATGGCAAATTTGACTTTATTCTCAGTAGTTTTTTAATCCTGCGGCTAAATTAGTTTTCAGATCGAAACTCAAAGCTGAGTATCAGAGGATTGCGTTGAAACTCAAATAGCAGATGCAAAGACCTCTTTCTGCCCACAAGTTCCAAAGCCCCCAAAGATTCGGCAAAACTAACCACCATTTGCTTTTGACTCCAGACCTCTTTGAATCCATGCTAGACTTTCCCTTATATCTTATATCTCAGGCCAGACCTTTATCATCTCAGGCCAGACCTTTATCATACTGCTGCCCAGCCTCAGAGGCTCTAGCCCACATTCTTTACTCTGGCTTTCTCTGCCATGCATCTGAAATTTCTGTGGTGAGTTTATTCATATCATTACATAGTATATACATTCAGAATACCTGTGCCATTCTCAGTTGCTTCATGGAGCCCCAGGCATGGGATACCCAGCTAAAGCCTGGACCACTTTAGATCCATCATTGAAGTCCCAAAATGAACAAGTAGAAAGTGTTGCACTCACCTCCTCTGCCCAAAGCCCCCATAGACTCTTGTAGGTGGACTTTCCTTTCCTGCTTGGCAGAGACTTAATATTAATTATAAATGCTCCATTAAAAACTCGAGCTTATTACTAACTAGCATTTATGACTTAAATCAACCCATTTCTATTCATCTACATATTGCCATGTGGGTCCTGGCTTTACCTGTCCTCCAGCATGTCTTGTTCAGTCTGCATCTTCTGATGATTCCTCTGATTGTGCCCTCCTTCCCAGCATTCTCTCTACCCCCGAAATCCTGCCTAGCTCTCAGCCAATCAGCTTTTCATTAACAATGAAAGCAACACATTTTCACAATGTACAAAATGATGATTCCACAGCAGATTCTCCCGTCTCAGTATCACTAAATCTAATCACCAGAATCAACTCATCCTCTGTGGCTAGGGACTTAATCCCTGAAGCAGGGCTCTGAAGTGTCCACTGCTCCATAACCACACCACCATTGGCACTCTGTAATGGTTGTTTTCATTGCTTTTATCTGGGCTACAGACAAAGCTACCACCATTCTCCATTATCCAGTTTAGGTGAATCTAGACTCCATCCCCAGTGTGGAATTAAGAGAGGCTTTTCCAAACATCACAGCAGAGAGAAACCTACGAAATCCCTTAGAGCCAAATTTATGCGGTCCACGTTTCATGACATCTGACTATGTCTGATGTTATTCTAGCTGCTGGGGAGCTGAGAGAAGGAAGAGCACACAATGCTTTCTCTCATAGAGATCATGTGTTGTACCCTAAGTACACAGTCACCCCCTGAACTGGCTCTGTCTGGCTCTTCCGTAGCACAATGCCCTTAGTGGACTGCTGTAATAATAAATTTTTGGACCAGACTAGCCTCCTATATCTGGACCAGCAGTCCCAAAGTAACACACAGAAGCTTGTATTGACTTTATGCTGATTAACGTAAGGCTCAGACATATTGCTAGCTAGCTCTTTCATCTTATCTCAGTCTAGTTCCATTAATCTGTTTAGTCATGTGGCTTGTTTTCTTAGAGCAGCATTTCAACTTCTTCCCTCTGTGTCAACTGATGTCTCTGGTGGTGTCTCTATGGTATTTCTCTGGCATCTCTGCTATGTCTCTTCCTGTTCCCAGAGTTTTCTTAGTCTGGTTGCCCGCCTACACTTCCTGACTGCCTTCTGACCAATCAGCTTTTTATTAAACCAGTAGGAAAAACAATTATTTACAATATAGCAGAACATAATCCCACTGCAGACGGCTTTCCCATCACCAACGCATTCCAGATGCCCTCAATCAACTCTGAGCTTAAGCTTTTACTCCTCAGAACATAATCCCACTGCAGACGGCTTTCCCATAACCAACGCATTCCAGATGCCCTCGACCAACTCTGAGCTCAAGCTTTTACTCCTCAGCTCTTTCCCTTCCTTTCCTCTCTGTCTAGAACACTTTTCCTGCTCCTCTTGATATTTCTCACCTTCCCATTGTACTCAAATGCTACCCCCAAAGCAGTGGTTCCAACCTTCTGAATAGTGTGACCTACTAATACAGTTCCATGTGTTATGGTAATGCCCAACCATAAAATTATTTCATTGCTATTCCATAACTGTAATTTTATTATCATTATTAATTATAATGTAAATATCTGATATGCAGGATAACTGATGTGCAGACTGCCCCCCCCACAGTTTTCACCATTAAGGGCTGATGGTAGCCCACAGCTTGAGAACCTCTGCCTTAAAGGATATTTCTTGACCATTCCACCACAGTTGTATCCCAAACTTCTCTGGCCTGTAATCTTTACTGTATTTTCATAAACTCCCTGTAATTTGAATGTTTCTTTTTATTCCTTGTCTTGCACCAGCCCTGCTCCTAGAAACTAGAATTGAAGTTGCATGATGGCAAAAGCAGCTGCCATGCATGATAGTCCCTGGCATAGAACAAAAGCTTCATATGTTCATTAACCAAATAAGTCAAAGTCTCTGTCAAACAGAGAACCAATCAAGAACAAATGCAACCAGTATTTGCTAAGTCCCAGTGTTAAGTTTGCTAAGTTGGCCTCTGATGGTGTCTTGTACTGTGTTAACACTCTCCCCAGTTTGAAGAAACATGAAATCAGTCAACTAGCCCAAAGACATCACATTTCTTGGTGTCACAACCAAAACTGGCATCATGGACACAGCAGATTTTAAAATACTTTTGTACTAAGTGTGAAAGAAGTACAAATGCCCACCCACCCCATCTCCTGAACTCAAGAGGGAAAATTCTGAACTCTTTGAGGACTTAGATATGTTCCAGGCTAGAGTAACTTGTATTCAAAATGCACATGGCTTTGATGCCAAATTAGCCCTTCTTCATACCCTGTTTCTGGCATACAGTAACATCTCTGAGGGTCAGTACTGTCCCCCATACTAGGTGCCCCACTGTACCCAGCCTTGATGAGTACTCAATAACTACCCAGTAAAGATAGGAAAAGACAAATGAAGAATTATTCATTGGGGTCATGAATGAATAAAATTAGGAATGAAAGGTAATATTATAGACATTTCCAATAATTGCAAAAGCAAGCAGTAGCAGTTTAATGGTAAGGAAATATTTGAGAAATAAATATAATTTTGAAGGATGCAGTTGGCAAATTTCTCTTGGATTTCACATCCTTGCTAATAATGCAGATTCTAGAAGAATTGGTTCTTGGCAGGTGAAGTAGCTGATTTTCTGCAGACATGGAGACTTCTGCTGGAAATGAACACTAGGTAAAGGAGAAGGATTGCATGAGACTCAGGATCCTCTAAATGACCTGCACACAATTAAATGAAACAAGGCACTCCAGCACTTAGGGAAAAATTGCATTAATCTAATGTGACTTCATCATCTCCTTTCTAAGTCTTATTTCTAGATTTAGGAACTGCACATCAGTTTTCTCATTTGGGCTGTAATTTCAAGCCTGAGACATGGTTGTTCCAATAAGCTCACCAATCACCATGTCATCATGGTTTGAGAGACATCAAGGTCCGTTACCCCCAAAATATCATCTCCATGACTTGCCATAATATTATCATTAATGAGTTCTTGAACCTTAAAGATTGCCAAGACTCTGTGATTGAAATATAAAACTATAAGGTCATCCTAAATCTGTGTTTGCATACACATGCACACACACACACACACACACACACACACACACTCACTCACACTTGTATGTATGAGTGCACAGAAAGAGAGGCCAGAGGTTAACTTTGTGTGTCATTCTTCAGGTTCTGCACACCTTGGTTTTTTCTTTCTTTGTTTTATAGTCTCATGGATTTGGAACTTGATTTGTCTAGTCTAGCTAGCCAGAAACTCTTGGGGATCCACCCATGTCTGCCTTCCTTAATAATCAAATTCCAAACACAGGCTATGATGCTTGGCTTTTTTATATGGGTTCTAGAAATTAAACTCAAGTCATTGGACTTATGCAGCAAACATTTTACCAACTAATTTATCTCTTCAGCTTAAAAATACCAAAAATACAAAACCTGCAAGCTTCCACACATGAATATTTTTGTTTGTTTTGCAAGGCAGTCTTTCTATTTAGCTCCAAATGGCTGCCCTGATATTTGCTACATAGACCAGTCTGTGGTCTCTCACAAGGGACAACCCACCTGCCTCAACTTTCCAAGTACTGGATTGCTATTATATAGAATCACAGTCTGCCAAAGTCCAACTCTGTATCCTTTTCACAACCCTAGTTTCAGGAGACGTTTTACAGAAAGAAGTAAATTTGTTGAAGTTTTACTAAAATCGGGTTGGCTTTGAAAATGCTGCATGCTATGCCTCTGAGCCTAGACATTCACTTGCACATAATCAACTAGGGACTCTCACAGGAAATCCGACTCAAATAACCCTTAAGTGGTTCATAGAACACACTTCAAGAAGCTCTGATAGTGAAGTAATTAACCAAGATTATGCTTGGCCAAATGAGCTTTCTTATGACCTCAGAGGAACTGAGGGGTTCAGAAAGGTGCTATATAGATGGTGATGTAAATTGACGGCAGCCACTATGGAAATAAGTGTGAAATTTCTCAAAAAACTAAAAAGTAGTGGTACCACATAACCCAACTATACCATCTGGGTATACCAAAGATCTCAGACTCCTACTACAAAGATTCTTGTGTGTTCATGTTTATTGTTTCACTATTCGCAATAGAAAGATGGGACATTTGACCAGATGTCCATTTACATATGAATAGCTAAAGAAACATCAGTACACCTAAACTATGGAATGTTATTCATTCATAAAGAAAAGCATTATCATGTGATGTGAAATAATTGGAACTGAGAAACCATACTGTTAAGCAAAATAAAGCAGACTCAGAAAAAAAAACATTTTCTAATCTTGTGTGCATGTCCTAGACTTCAATTTATAGATATACATAAATTTATGTGTGTTTAAGTACATCTGTACATATATAGATGATTGATAGGTAAGAGATAGACAGACAGACAAATAGGTAGATAGACTGACAGACAGGCAGGTAAATAGGTAGGTAGATGGATGGATGGATGGATGGATGGATGGATGGATGGATGGGAGGGAAGAAGAATGGATAGATAGATAGATAGATAGATAGATAGATAGATAGATAGATAGATAGATAGATACGGTGGGTCTGTGTCATAACACTAGACAGGAGACCATGAGAGAGGAAGAAGATCTTAAGGAGGAAGGTAGGGCAAGAGCAGGTGAGAACTATATGTGACATAAAAGCATTATTGAGAAGCTAAAAAGAGACCATCCTGAGGAGGTCATGAAATGAAGCATGGGAGAAGGAAAAGAGAATCAATTAGAACAACCTATGTCTAAGGATGCCATGATGAAATCCATTGCTTCGTATTTTTATATATTAACTTAAAGGTTAATTTTAAAAAGAGACAGGAAGAATGTCAAGGCAGATAAAGGGAATTGAATTTTTTTCAACATACTCTAAACATGCATGTGTAAGTGCCACAATAAATTTTATTAATAGGTACAATTAACCCTTGTTAGCTAGGAGAGTGTCTGTCATAGAAGGTAGTCATGAAACACTGGTTCAATGTGCGTGTGTGCGCGTGCGTGTGTGTGTGTGTGTGCGTGTGTGCGCGTGTGTGTGCGTGTGCGCGTGTGTGTGTGTGCGTGCGTGTGCGCGTGTGTGTGCGTGTGCGCGTGTGTGTGTGCGTGCGTGCGTGTGTGTGTGTGTGCGTGTGCGTGTGTGTGTGTGCGTGCGTGCGTGCGTGCGTGTGTGTGTGTGTGCGCGCGCGTGCACGAGCGTGCGTGCGTGCGTGCGTGCGTGCGTGTGTGTGTGTGTGTGTGTGTGTGTGTGCAGGCACGTGCATCTGCACTCATGTATTCAGGTGGTAAAACGAGAAAAAGGACCGTAAGAGTAAGGAAGGAAAATGAAAATGGAAAGGTGGTTCATACAATACAAAGCAGGCAGTGGAACCAGTCTTCATACCTTTATTTTTTTTTTGTTTCTGGCTATTTTATTTATTGTGACGGGATCTCTAACTTTATTATACACTTGATTAGAACTCTCAGTATAACACAGGATGGTCTTAAACTTGCCACAGTTATCCTGGTAGCAGAATTACAGTTTTTTTCTATGCCAACTTAAAAAATCCTTTTAAAATTCCACACGGAGCAAATCTTTTCCTTTGCAAATCTACTTTGCTTCACAAATAAGAGCTTTTTCCACTAGAAGAACTTGACATAGTATATGCAAGTTCCCTCCCTTGTTTTAAAATTGAAAAATAAGGCCCATGCAATGACATAATTTAACTGAGGTCAGACTGGTCACTGCAGGCATTGTGCACATGTATCCTCTATTCCCAAAGCCAAAACCTTTAAATGTGCTATACTCAAAGTTCTGTGCAGGACTTGGAGTAAATAAAACATATCTTCTTTTCTCTACAAAACCATTTCCTGCTACAACCTGGACCCTTCACCTCCCCAAATAAAGAAGCACCTTACAGATACTAACACCATTAGCATTTCTTAGCATTTCCTTACCATCCTGCTTCACTTTTGCCTAATTTTTTTAAAGAAAGCTTTGAGATACAGTTTAGACAGCATGTGGTTTATACAGATAACAGATGTATCTCAATGACAGTTAGTATATGTTGTACAGATATGCACAATCATTACTGTTGTAGAGTGTAAGACTTGTTTTCATTTTGCCACGCTGAGGATCAATCCCAGGACCACAGACATCCCAGCCAAGTGTTGTGCCTCTGCTTTACTTCTTCAGACTCTAAAGCATTTTTATCACCTCTAAAGGTAATAGTAGTTATTGGCCTTCTTCTGGATGCATACTAACCCAGGGTTTCTCTACTCGGGACTTTCATGCAAGTAGAATTGCATGGACTCTTCAATGCCTGCATCTTTCACTTAATAGCAATTTCAAGGTTCATTTAAGCTATTAAACTTCACTCATTGTAGGCAAACTGAATATTTCCAACAATTCTCTGGGGAATGAATTCCTCTACAAACAAATTCTTTCAATCATGGCTCTTTCCAAGAAATCACTCCAGAAGTTAGAGATGAATATTTGTTCAGAACTCGGAATGACTCCCTCCAATTGCATTCCAACTGCCTCCCGCAAAATCTATCAGCCTACATTAGAATTCCAAAAATCCGTGAATATACCTGAAATTATTTCTGAATTCGCCGTCCTGGGAGATGAGTATATCATTGAAGGTGATGGCTTAAGATTTCCTTTCCCTGGCTCTTCTGGCTCTGAATACTGTCCTAGGAACTGATCTAGACTACCAAGGTCTCACTAGTGCCAGGTCATGCTCAAGGTATAATTGAGTAAATTTTTCCCAAACAGTCTCAGCAATAGGGAGTTGGCAGTATGATAAGAAATGCTAAAGTGCTGCATCTTCAGCTCGGGACTAAACAGAGCTAGACAAAAACAGTCTAAACTCTACCTCACTGAGATAGGAAGGAGAGAGAGGCAGTGTTTTGGGTTCAAATACCATGCATTTGTGTGTGTGTGTGTGTGTGTGTGTGTGTGTGTGTGTGTGTGTGTGTATGTATGTGTGTGTGTGTATGTGTGTGTGTGTGTTTCACTGAATTATCATAAATTTTTGAAGATATATTTTCTTAATTCTTTCCACTGGAGTCAATGGCAGAGAACCTGAATGTTTGCTGTTATTTTAATTATTTTCTTAAATTTCATCATGTTTCTTTGCCCAGACAGTCTCCTTGCACTGTCATACTTGAGGTCAACCCTACTACTATGTTTCCAACCAAAAAAGCAAAAGAAGTGTGTTTTGACAGAAAGTAAAGCAATAAAGAACCAAGACCAATTATCCCTGGCATTCCTCGTGTTCCTTTGAACAAAAGAACAGTTGGGTAAGCCAGAAATAAAACGCTATTATAATCAAGTTATTGATTTCATTCTTATTTTAATGATTCCATATACATTTATATTTTTAATAATTCTCAATATACTCTTTTTTACTCACTCTTTAGTTTTTAATTCTAGCAGCACAGGAAAGAACTTTCATCAATTTTATATACGCAAGCAGAGTTATGTTCTATGCACAGCTATTATGCATAACCAATACACCAACAGTGATATGAATTGTGATTATTAAGTAAATATGCATATGGATGTCAGAAGATGTATTTATCATACATATCTTCTGTGTATTTGTAAAATGACTGATTATTTGTAAGAAAGTATTTTAAAGCATATTTTTTAGATATGCTGCTTTCAAATGCCATATTTAAAATTTTGAATGAAAGCACTATTTTAATTTTAATTGTTACCTTGCTAGGGAAATATTCTTTCCTTTTGTTAACTGGAAACAGATTCTTTTCTCATGCAATGCATTCTGATCATAGGGTTCCCTCCCCTAGTCCTCCTGTTTCCTCACCACTTGTCCTGTTCTCTGTATCTACTCCTTTTTTATCTCTCATTAAAAAGAAAAAAAGCCTCTAAGAGAAAATAACCAAACACGACAAAATAAAATATAATAATATGAAACAGAAACTTTCATATAAAAGTTGGACATGACAACCCAACAGGAGAAAAAGAGTCCCAAGAGCAGACAATAGAGTCAGAGACCCATCTATTTTCATAGTTGGGAGCTCCATAAAAATGCTAAGCTAATAGCTATAATATATATGCAAAGGGCCTGGTGTAGATCCTGTGCTTTCTGCTTTAGTCTCTGTGAGCTCACATATGCTTTGCTTAGTTAGTTTAGAGGACCATGTTTTCCTGGTGTTCTCCATCCTCGCTACCTCTTACAATCTTTCCACCTCCTCTTCTACAGAATTCTCTGAGCTCTAAGGGGAGGGATATGATGGATACCTTACATTTGAACTGACTCTCTCTCTCTCTCTCTCTCTCTCTCTCTCTCTCTCTCTCCCTCCCTCCCTCCCTCCCTCCCTCCTTCTATAATGTGTCTGGCTATGATTCTCTGCATTTGTTCCAATCTGCTTCATGAAGAAGCCTCTCTGATGATGACTGGATAAGGCATTAATCTATGGATAGCAGAATATCATTAGGAATCATTTTATTAACTTTTTACACAAGTAGTGTTTAGATTTACCCTAGGTCTGTGAATATCTAGTCTCTGGTTCTTGGTTATCCAAATGGTGTCAGGTGGAAGTTCCTTCATATGCAGTGGGCCTAAGTCAAATCAGACATTACTGGAATCTATGAAGGTGATTCTCATGAAGATTCCTAGTAATAAGAGACATGGAGTCCCAACAGGCCATCTCTTATAGCCAGGAAATACCTCCAGTATAGGAATTACATTGCATTCAATTGAGTTGTTCACCAAAGGAGTCTTATGGAAATCTCAAAATAACCCAGGTTGATGCTGAGACAAAAGGTTCCTCTGTACAAACTGAAAACATGGCCTCATTGCTGAGGACAACATTCACACCACTCATCAAACATGGAGAGGAAGAGCTGGTATCTACATGGAGCCTTCACTGCTACATTTTAGTATCTTTGGTGAGAGAAGGTATTCTGCAGGCTATCAAAAGAAAAACATGGAGAACAACCTAGTCTCAAAATCTTTAGCCTACAATCTGTCCTAACAGCTAAATATACTAATGCAGTAGTGGCACAGAACTTGCAGGACCTATATCCTAAACACTATTATGGTCCATGGCAATGCATCTGTCATCTAAAAAATAAGGCCAATAATTTTGTCTTGTTGGCATACATAATTTTCTTAAACACTATGTGAGCTGAACATGCATAAATTGTATTACAACCAAAAAGATACTTCCAAGGGCTGCTTCAGTTTGTTAGAACAAAGGAAAGGAACAGATTTATTTTCTTCCTTACAGGATAAAGATAAAATGATTTTCCTTTTGTCTGTTTACAATACTGACCAATTGGCTGAAGAAATTTTACCAACAGCACACAGTTTTACCAAAGAGAAACAAGTCAAAATATCAAAATCTGAGTTCAGCAACTTCACAGAAAATTATTGAGATTATAAAAAATCTATATCTCATCCAAGAACCCAAACTATAGGCAACACATGTTTATGGAACATTTTCAATGGGCACAGCCATTTGATGGAAGGCCAAAGACACCAAGTTTGATGAACAGGCCATTTTAATGCAGCTAAAGAAAATGAGACACAGAAAGGCATGGACATATGACAAGTCAAGATTTTTCAACTTATTGTGAGGTCAAGATAAGCTGAAAAACATAGAGTCCTGCAATTCTTTGAAAGAAGTACACATGAAAATATAGTATAAGGTAAATCTTTAATGAAGTGAGACATATGCTGGGTATAAAAAGTAATTAAATATCTGATAGTGAGGAACTGTATACCTAAAAATATTTTGGAATACCATTAAGGTAAAGAAATAGTTTTACTTCCAAAGGAAATATAACCTCTGAATTATAAGTTTCTTTATCAAAAATCTCTCTTGCCCAAACCATGGGTAAAGATAGAAAAAAACTGAAGCATTTCTATTCCATATCTTTAAAGACTGTCAAGCAGAAAACAATGTGATTCTTTTTTTAAATTGTTTTCAGAGATGTAGATAGAAAGAATGAAGGTACTATTCAGAATAACGTAGTAGTTTGAGAAATATATTTTTTAAAACCCTATGCTTAAGCTTACAATAAATTAGGCCCTGCCTAAGTTTGCAACTGACTGAGTCACTTCATATCTTTCAATATAAAAAATTTTTTCATTCATGTTTCAGCTGCATATAGAAATGGACTGAGATTATATTGTGCCTACAAAACTTCAAATGTGAGGCCACAAGTTTCTGAAATAAAAGAAGCTTTCAGATAAACCTGAGTCTTAGGTGTTGTATTAATAAGCCTTTTAAACATAATAATAACTCAACCTCAATAAATATAAAGAATTTTCCCTAAATTAACTTGAATTTACTGTTTTCTTTGTCCATTCTTACCTCTTATTTTTGCTTAAACAGAAAACAATAATAAACTGAAGAATTATCATGAAAAAATGAGAGATTGCTCAGCAGTTAAGACCTCATACTGTTTTTGAAGAAAACCAGAGTCTAGTTTCCAGTACCCATATTGTTAGCTCACAATTTCCCATAATTCCACTTTCAGGGAATCTAATACCTCTGGACATCAGAAGCACCTACATTCAGGTATATACACAAACACACATAATGCATAATGAAAGGTTGTTTTTAAAATATTGTTTAACGTTCAAAACAGATATACTGGCATAAGAAATAAAGAAAATGCTGTAAATATCTTATCTCCATTATTGTACTTCTCCAGCTCTGCCCTGAAGGAGGCCATTCAGATCCGCTAAGATCTGCATCCCATCTCATTCTATGTTTGTGTTCCTCTGTTAAGTTGTCTTCCTTCCAATAATCACTATGGTATAAGTGACACTCCAGGGGAAATCAATTACTTTTGACTAAATAGAAGGCTGTCTACCTCCCTGGAATCATAATTGGTGTTTTTGTTTATTCTGCTGTTGTTTGAACCTTCATCAGCCACACTCCTGTTTGTTTTCACTAAAGTTGAGTAGCTTGTCTATTGCAACCTCCAGGGAAGGCTTGCCAGCATTCAGGAGCTCCCCCTTCAAGGGCAGAATAATTAGAACCACTTAGTTACTACAAGTGAATTTTCCAGCAACTGGCTAAACATTTTTTTCTTCATGATTTAAAGAAAAAGCCCTTTAAGCCCCCAAAGGGATAGTGTCTTTTTTCACTACTAAAAAAAAGAAAGATGTACAATGACAGAATGTGTTCAGATCTGGAAGAACCTCAGACAGGATGATCCTCCACGCCTCCTTTCCATTTGTCTTAGAAATATCAAGTGCTATACAAGTCTGAAATCACAAGAGATTATTCTTAATGAGTATAATTAACAACTCACAGTGAATTGATGAGTTATATTGAATTGGATGGTACTAAAGTGAATTTTAAGTGTGTGTTTATGAACTGGCAGGTGTCCACTGTGAGAATAGAATGAAGGTAGTTGTCTGAATGAGAAATGTTCCCCATAGATTCACATATTTGAACACTTGATCCTCAGTTGGTGACACTGTTTGAGGGGATTTTGAGACTTTTTGGATGCTGGGCCATGCTGGAGAAAGTATGTCACTGGGTGCTGGTGGCCTTTAGTAACTTATATTTTTGTCCCACTTCCAGGCTGCTTTCTCAGCTTCCTGTGTAAAGATATGTGACTGGACAGCTGTTCCAACCTGCCCCCATGTCCTCTCCTGTCATTGCTGACTTTTCCTCTGGAACTATGAGCCCAAACTCCTCCTTCTGTAAGACAATTTTAGTCATGGAGTTTTATCACAGAAATGAAAATAAAATCAAGGCAATAAGCCAGAGTGTTGTCTATTATCTATATAATCATGGCAAGAAGTTAGAATGGCTAGGGTGTCAGACTTCTAGGACCTTGAGGAAACTAAATTTAAGTGATTTGGTCAAGGACAGATGGGAAAGCAGGAGCTAGCTGGGACTATGGACCTGGTAATACAAGCAACTCACTGTTCTCAAGAATACTGAGAACACTGTGTATTACCAGCCCTACATACTTCACCCTAGCAGTCCTCATAGTGACTCATAGGGCAGGACTCTCCACTACTCTGTTTTCAGCCAAAGAAACTGAGGCATGAAACATTCAAATAATTGATTTCACCCAAAAGGAGAAACCAGGACGTGAACCCAGTAACAAAGACATAAAGATATTTCCCTTAAACTGTTAAAGACATTATGGGGGAAGAGGAGTTCATAGCTTGGCAACTAAATAATTTATTACAAAATAAAATATCAAGGCTTAAAGGAAATGGATAAAAAAAGGATTTTTTCCTACCTGAAACCTGAAATTATTAACTTTCCAATCTCCTGAAATTAACTTTTTAAAATATCCAGATTTCATATGTCTTAATTTCCTGCAGTTTTGCCTCATAGGAATCTACTAGCTTAAGCTATCCAAAGTTTTATAGCTTACACTGGGTTCTTACTTCTGGAGATAGCATAAAATAAAAGCTTATAGGAGTAATACATAATCTCTTATTTGTATTTATCCATTATTTCAAAGCCACTTCATAGCAATCAAATGCTTAATTGTTGTCCAAGGTTCAGAGGTATTATCAATGTTGAACACAATAATATATATTATATAGTATGTATTATATAAACTATGTACTAATATTATACATAACACATATTAATATAGATTATTTATATATTACAGGGTCCAAAATTGATATACACATATATCAATTGTTAAAATGACATTGTTATATATGTGTATTATATATATCAATCATCTATAACATATACATATGTATATATGTATAAAAATATATAAATATTCCACCCCAACAATACTCAGAAATTCTATGAACCTATCTTGTAAACTAAAAGGCCTACCCACCAGCAGTAAGGATTAACTGAGTCTGAGTATCTCTACTGAGTCTGCCACATAGAGGATTCTCATCTACCTACCAAAATCAGAACCAATCAAGTAACTCTGATCATTGACTAAAGTTAGTCTGACGGCCCAACCTTCTTATGGTTTTGAGCACATTGAAGATATTCCTTGATAAGCTTTTTGGCAGCCTTTACTGATGAGTAAAGTTTTCTAGCCAAGCAGTGGCATGAGGGAAGTCAGAGTCCTCAGATGTTAGGAACGTAATGTGAGGAAAGAAAAGATGCTGTTTCAAGGACAACTCTAACTCTGCTCTCAGTAGTCAAATGGAACATGATGCTACTTTTTAGGTTGTGTGAAGGATAAAAATGGTAGAAAGAGAGGAAAATAAAAACAGCCTGGGACACATGTTTGAGGTGCATTTGAAGATCACTGGAAAGTCGGGAATCACTTGAAGGATCTAGAGTGATGGATGAGTTCAAACCATTACCTTTGATAAAAATGAAAAATTAGGAGTTTGAAGGAGTTATTTGTTAGTTAATTTTTCTGATTTAGAGTTTGTAGATGCTTTCCATGTTTCTGAAAAACTAGGTAATATCATATTACATTCTAGTCCAACATAATTCTTCCTCATAAGCTTCAAATATTAAGGAGTCTCCTTTCATTTTTATAATTTGTTACAGAACCTTGGCCTATAAACCATGTGCATCTAGAAGTAGACACCCACACTTTGAATGTTTTCTCCAAAGTAACAGAAGACAGTATAACACTTCCCACAATAGGTGTCCTTGGTTAAGAAGCGAGAAAGACAACCTATGATAGATGCTTTGTTTATTGTCTTTTGTAAGCATTGGTCTCAGTAGAATGCTCATCCTTTTTTTTCTTTTTTATATGAATGTACAATGAGACATCATTGAAGGCTATATTTGCATTATTTCCTAAGCTTCAGTTTGCTCTAAGATTTAAGCTTATGCCATTCTTTTTCTCTTAATTTTCTTTAGTCTTTGAAAATTCCATTCATGTATAGAATCATGTATGAATTCCATTCATGTGTTTTAATCATATACATATTTTCCATTTCTGCTTCTAACTTTTTCCATCTCTTCTATCATGTCTCCCTCCAAACTTTATGTCTTTCCTTCATCAGGTAGATTACAGATAGATTATGAATAGATAAATAATAGAAAGACGATAGAGAAATAGGAAAATGATAGGTAGATAGATGATAGATAGATAGATAGATAGATAGGTAGGTAGGTAGGTAGATAGATGAGATATCCCACTTAGTCCAAATTGTTCTGTCCATATGCACACAGTCATTGAGTCCAGTGGGGCATGGATAACCTGCCAGTGTCCACAATCCTAAAGAAATTTGGCATTTTTTCTCAGGAACCATCAACTGCCCATCAGTAGGTACTGAGTTAGAGGTGAGGGTCTCAGGAGCCCCTACCCAGTCCATATTTGTTTGTTTTTATGAGGATCTTACATAAGTAACCAAAGTTGCTGCAAATTCATGAGTGGAACAACCATGATAAGATGAGGATAGCACTTCACGGCACTCCTACCAATGCTATGGCTTTTATGTTCTTTCTGGACCGGATTCTGCAATGTTTCCTGAGCTTCAGTGAGGAGGGGAGTTAATAAAGATGTTCTACCTACAGCTAAGTACTCACAGTCACTTATTTTCATCACTTAGAATGGTAATGCATTTCTGCAGTAACCACTACCCACTGCAACTAATGAAGGTTTGGAGCAGTACCAATCTGGACATAAACATTAATATTTGAAGACAGTTTGATAATGTAGCCATTTAGAAAACAGCATCAATAGGTTCTTGCCTAGCTTAACTCTGCTTTTTGACTATGTTTAAAATGCCATGCATTAATTCCCTCCTGTATAATGGGCCTCAAATACAAACAGGAGTGAATTTGGTTACCCCATAAGTACCTTGCCACTATTATGCCAGTGGGCACAACTTGTCTCTCAAGTCAGTATTGCAGCATGCAAGACCTAATGCTGGATAAGGCTACCAATATCTTTTATCCCTAGAATTCTGCATAGTGTCTTCTGGCATTATGAAAGTTAGCTATCATGTAGTTTCCAGTCAGTTCAAAATTGATATCTCTGTGTTGTTCCTATCGTAGGTATAGTCTTCATCAATAAAGTTAATCTAGATATGGTGGGCAACCAAGAGCAGTGGCAATATTCTGTATTGTTATAGATGTTTCTGGGCTCTGTCTGGACAACAACTTATGAAGAAATATCCTATGCAAAGCAATGAGATATTCACTTAATTAGTCACATCTTCTGGAAGCAGCCTTGTCCACTAATGCATAATCCTTGTATTCAAACATATTTTAAATAATATGTCTGGGGGTTTGAGAGATTCCCCAGTGGTTAAGAGCCTGTAGTTCTTGCAGAAACATGAAGTTTAGTTTCCAGAATTCAAAGTGAGTTGTTCACAATTATCTGTAGCTCCAGCTCCAGGAAGGTCTGATGCCTCTGCTTGTACTGGTACCTGAATATAATCAAACAAATATGTCACGGAATATTAGTTTAAGATGTGTTACATTCATCTAACCTGTGGAATATTTGTTTAAATGCTGCAAAAATGTGTTGCATTCTTTTATGTTGCATTTGTTTAACACTGTAAAGTTGTGTTATTTTATCTGTCTAAAACACTTGGTCTAATAAAAAGTTGAATGGCCAATAGCTAAGCAGGAGAGAGCTGCCAGGGAGAGAGAATAAATAGAAAGAGAAATTTAGAAGAGCAAAAAGAGGAGGAGCAAGAAAATGAGAAGTAGAGAAGGACACTAGGGGCCAGCCACCCAAACACACAGCCTATCATGATAAGGTAAGATAAGATAAGAAGAAGGATATATAAAATAAAGAAAGGTAAAAAGCCCAGAAGCAAAATGAAAAAGAACAGAAATGGGTTGTTTAAAAAAAAAAAACTAGCTAGAAACAAGCCAAGCTAAGGCCTGGCATTTATAAATAAGAATAAGGCTCCATGTATTTAGTTGAGAGCTAGGCTATGGTTCCCCTAAGTTTTAAAAAAAATAAACTACACACATAGCCAAATTTTCATTACTAGCTTACAAACTAGTGGAAGTTTGTTAGGTTTCTTCATGCACCCTCAGTTTTGGTTAACCAATCCCTTCTCTCCTCTCACCTCACTCCTATTGTCAGTACTTACTTAAACATTTGGTTTCCTGTATTCTCCTCATGATTTTTATTATCACATTTATCCTACTTTCTGAAGATACTATTGCATTATTATTTTACATTTCTAGTAGCTTGTTTGCACACATTTTATTTTTCAAGTCTTTACCTAGCCCCTGATTATCCATCATCATTATTCTATTTCATGTTTTCTGCCCTTAGGATTTTCTCCCTCTACCTTCACTTCACCCATAGTCAACTATTATCATCGCCTACCCAAATGTATCCTCCCCCCTCCAATGACCATTTTCTGGTTTCCTAGCTTCCATATGTATTCCATGTTAAACACACAAAACAAAGAATTTGAAGCTAGGACCCTTATGTGAGAGAAGACATGTAGTATTTGTCTTTGGAGGCCTTGGTGACCTCACTTAGCATATGGCATTCTTTGTCTTGACCCTTAATATTCCTCCTCTTTTTTCTGTTTATAGTATAAGTTTATGTGATAGCACAATGTTTTCCAAGTTGCTTTCTCATCATTACCCTATTGGTTTATATGTGCACATACTGAATATAAATGCTTAGTTTTATCTTTATTACTCTACAGAAATATTCTTAGGTGTTCAGTAACTCAATATATATCCACTGAGCATGCTCAGAGGTAGTCAGTCTGAAACACAGGAAGGCTAACTGGGTACTGCTGGGTGTTCAGGAATAAGTCTGACACAAATCAAACATATCGCAAGAGAGACACAAGTCTTGGGTAAATTTAGAGGTATCAGGGCAGTGTTGGAAGATCACTAATAGAGCTGGAGATTTTTATATAAAGCTGTTTTATACAGATGTCAATGGTCTGTGTCGTGGGTGATGTAGATAAGTGTGTGTGTGTGTGTGTGTGTGTGTGTGTGTGTGTGTGTACTCATATGCAAGAAAGCTAATATACTCATGCATGTGTGGTGTTATGCTGCTATAGTATTATGATTGTGGTCACTGAGAGATACAATAGTATTTCAAGAAAAATACTCTTACCAAGTATGAGTTTTTAATGAATACATTAAACATACACAAAGCACTTATTCTATATGCTAATTCTTTTACTTCTCCATAATTAACTTTTCTTGATGCTTCTTATCTGTGCCCTTTTATATGATCAGATATTTTAATTATGTTGCCACTAGCACTTTCATTAACCCAAGGCTATATAACTCCTTATCTTTCATGGATTCTTCCACCACTCTGTCCAAATATATCTTCAGCTGCCCACCCTTTCTCAAATAGCTCCACAGAAGTGCTCTGTCTTTTTTCTGTTGAATCAAAAAGCAGAAATACTAGACAAAGTCCTCTGTGTGACCAAGGTCACCTGCCAGCTTTGTCTGAAGACTTCAGCGAGCTGCAAATCCTATGAGGTATACTCCAAGACAGGCAAGCCAAGCATCTTGGTGCAATAAGTCCATGAACGAGTGTCAGAAATCCTAGGTGTGCTTCTAGTGCCAAATGTATGCTGTTACACAAACTAGGAAAATCGTGCTCATCTTTGGGCATGAAGTTGCTGCTCTGTAAAGTGAGAAACCTGAATATATCAATCCCATAAGTCCCTACATCCATGCAAAACAGAAGGAGAATTTGAGCACTGGGAATGAACTTTGACTAAGAAGGTTATTCCATCACTTAATGTTAGAACCATCTGCGTATCTAAGTCCATCAGCCTTCCCAGTTTACCACTTCCAGAGACCCTTTAGAGCTTTGTCATTTGTGAATCTAGAAAACCTGATTGCCTGGGGAACAACTCACTTACCTCCCCAGCCTCTTTCTTTCTGACTTATAACTAAGTAGCAGGTAGAAAAAGCTAGAAGAATCATTGTCTTTTTATTGACAGGTTCACCCTTCAGCTCTTGCTCTGGGAAGAGGAAGTGCACAGGTTAATTGGGCTCATTACCCTTCCACAGTTTTCTAGTCTTAGGTCTGTTAGCAACTGACATTTATCCACACCACTGCTGCTGTGGGCAAGACTGGGGAGTAAGGACTGTTGTTAATGATTTCTGGGTCGTGCTTTCTGGGACTGGACCAAAGGTTTAGTCTTACTCTAGGCCCCATGTTGCCTCAAATAATCACACACAGGCTTATATTATTTTTGCGCTGATTGACCTAGGGCCCAGGCATATAATTTGCTAACTTCTCCATCTGAACTAACCCATGTTGTTCAGCTGTGCAGCTTGGTACCATTCTCAGAGCAGCATTTCAGCTTCTTTCCTCTGCATCTACTGCATCTCCTTCTCATTGTGTCTCTGGCGGCTCTCTCTGGCAACTCTGCCTGCCATCTGTCTCTGTTCTTCCGAGTTTTCTTAGCCTGGTAGCCCTGCCCACACTTCCTGTTTGCCTTTGGCCAATCAGATTTTTATTAAACCAATAGGCAGGACAATTATTTAAAATGTAACATACAATCCCAGTACAGAGGACCACTTTCAGTGTATGTGTATAAACACACTCTTTGCTTCTTTTACCTAAATACAATCATGGAGACCCATAGGTTTGCAAATTTAAGGTCCTTAATGACTTAAAAATATTTTGAACAATTCAATGATATTTCTTTAAAGACTAAAGTATACAAAGATTGGTTGGTACCAATTCATTCATTTCTTTAAAAAAGTTTATTAATTGCTAGCTGTACCCTCAATATGTTCTATATTCTGAAAAATGGGAGAAAAACAAGATAAGAAGAGATGATAAGTTCTCTGGGGTCCATGTTCTTCATCAGATGACTTGAATGTGCTAGCCATCTAATTTTCTAGGTAGTGTTATACCCCACTGCAGAAATGAACAGAGAAAGGAAACAGACTGCTCAGAAGGGGTATATAACATTGAGCAGGAGGTTCATCAGAAAAGAAATAACTTCACTATGGCCTAAAGGTAGATAAGGAATAAAGTATGTAAACAAGAACAACTGATGAGGCAGGAACATGTCTGTATGTACGAGGAACACTGGAAAAGCCAACAACTGGAAGTGAGATGTGAACAGACACAACACAGTTAAGGCCAGAGAGCCACAGATTTCATATAGTTGAGAGCTTAGAGACTCATATATCACAAGGTATTCTTTACAAATGTTATCGTTCTCATGCTTTTACATGATTACTGTAAGGGTTCCTAAGAAAATAGACAGGAATGAGAAAAGATATGTATGGAGAAATATGCTCAATGTAAAATACACATATATGAAAACTTTAAAAATAGATGAAATAGAGCTAGTTGTGGGTACCCATGCCTCAAATCTCAAGACTTGAGAAATAGAAACAAAGAGATTGCCATTAGTTTGAGGCCAGCCTGGGTTACAATTTAAGTTCTGGGCTACCTCAACCAGTGAGTGAGACCTTGTCTAAAAAGACAAATGTTAAAATTTTAAAAAAGAAAAACAGGTGAAGTAGGCTAAGACAGAACCTGGAAGACCTTTTAGAAAGGTTTTTAAATAATCCATTAAGAGAAGAGAATAGATTTCAGGATGTCAGTAGCAGAAGAAAAAGCAAGAAATAGTCTGTGACCAGGCAAAGTTTGAAAGATGTCTTCATGTCCTGAGTAGTATGTGTAAACGGGGGAAAGGGGCCATGCATCAATGCCATGAAATGCATATGGAGGTCAGAAGGCAATAGGATCTCTGTGTTTTTCTGCCCTGTACACCAAGGTAGCTGGCCTACAAGCTTCTAAGGGTTTGTTTGTCTTCTCTTCCTATCTCTTGATAGAAGCCCTGAGATTACAGAGCTCCAACTACAATTCATCATAGTCACTGGGACTCAAAATAGGGCCCTTGTGTTAGCATAGCAAGCAGTTTCAACCAGTGAGTCATCTCTGAGTTTTTTACATCTGAAATGGAAAGGTAGAGGAAGGAATAAAAAAACAAGGGAAAAAAGGAGATAGAGCAATATTGTAATTCTTAGAAATGTATGACATTGTGAACCAGGCAAACAAACCTCTGTGTATCTACTATATTCTTCATTTTAGACTGGAAGCTGAGATATAGAACCATGATTTGACAAATCCTAGGATACAATGCCATAGGAGACCTTAGCCTTTCACAAGAATGGCTTCTTCATCAAAAGTACTTTTCAGTTCACAGAGGATTGTACGTTCCTTATAAGTGGTAATTGGGAAGACATGGATCAGGAGTTGGAAGTTGTGATTGCAAAATGGTCTCCTGAAGATAGACAGCCAAAACAGATCTTAACAGGGAGAAACTGATTTAAAAATGGAGACAAAGGAGAAGACTATAGCTAGGAAGTCAGGGGACAAGCAAGACTTGGAAAGAGTAAAATTAGGAGTGGAGAAGTTGGCTGACTGCAAGGTGTATTTCCAAGAAAGTTTACCTGGTTCCTGGGTTGCGAAAGTTGAGAGCAAGAGAAAAGTCAAAGGAGATCCTAACTATTGCCATGACAGAAATTAATGAGCTGATCCAAAGGTCTGTTTTCATCCCCTGGTTTCATCCTTAAAGAGAGTTAGAGCCAACTCCCACCCAAACTCCAGGGCAATGACAGTTCTGTCAGCCGAATCAGTATGGGACCAGCTCCCTCCCCTCTAAGCCAAGAACATGCCCAGGTGGGTATGCCAGTCTGCTTCTAACTCACTCTTTCTTTCTCAAAGACACAAAGGGAAATGCCCAGAGCATGCTTTAGGCAAAGTATATTTTATCTCAAAGCTGAGAAGCAAAAAAAAAAAGTTCACCTCTCACGCCACCCAACAGGCTCTGATTCTTTAGTTATGAGCAATTTGCAATGGCATGTCATGTCGCTTGGCTGAGCAGGATGTGGGAGAAAAAAAGACAACGGGAGATTTGATTGAAGTGCTTTGGAGGGTCGATTTTCTTGAATAAATACATAAATAACTCCAAAAACATCACATTCAAGAGAAAGGTGCTTGTTTTGGTCCTCATCATGAAGGGGTAAAGCAGACAGAAGTTGCTTCCTCATGAGAATTTTTTTTAAGAAAAAAAGTTATTAAAAATAAAAGACTTGGAGACTTTATTGTGGTTCCAGGCCTTCCTCTGACAGACTCCAAGATACTGGAGTTAATGTTGCTATGTATGTGGCTCTCCAGAGCTCTTCTCCCATGCATGGGGGCACTAGAGATACATAGAAATTTTAAGTCAGCCACTGATACCCAAGTACCTTGACCAGGAAGTAAAAGTTTCTTGACAATATCTAGAAAATAAATGATTAGACCCTTCACTGCACTAAACCCAACCCCAGAGATGCTCATGAATGCAGGTTTTTAAGGATATAAACCCAGTCAAGAGTTCTGTTCCTAAGAGTCCTTTCAGCCTACCAATAGAGAACAGTTACACAACAATTTGACATTGCCTCATTTGGTTTTTACAATGCCTAAGATAGAGGTTATTATTCTGTTCTGACAAGAACGCTGGACATCAGAAAAGTTAGGTGATTTGTTAAACTATATGCATGCACTTCAAAAATGATAAAGCATATTGAAGCCAAAGGTTGCTTTAAGAAGCTAAAACAGCAGGGCCATAGTTGTGCATGCCTTTGATCCCAGCACTTGGGAGGCAAAGGCAGGTGAATCTCTGTGGGTTCAAGGCTAGCCTGGTATTAAAAAAAATGAGTTCCAAGACAGCCAAAACTGTTACACAAAATAAAAAACTAAAAATAAAAATAAACAAATAGTGTCTCAAAACACCAAAAATCAAAAGAAAGGGAGGAAGGAAGGAAGACCTAGGAACCGCTGAGAAAATATCTGATGCCCAAACTCATGAACACTCCTGACTGCACAGGACCTTAGATAAATATCGCATCTTTGGTAACACCTTCTTCAAAGCATGGCCATGAAATGTAGAATGATGGGTTACATGAGCACTCACTGTCTGAAAGTCTCAAAGGGATACCATACCTGGCTCCTGGAAACAAATTAGGCCATAAGAGCAAACCCAAATCCATCACCACCATCCATTTTGTAGGCCATGATGCATCTCATTTAGAACATTTGGCATGTTCTAAAGCTTGGCTAACTTAGACCATTGTAATGCTGGTTTGCAATTTAAACCATTAAAGCACTAAGGCAACTGAGGTTTGCTCTGCACCCACATTTGTCAGCTACCATGATAAGCCCTTTTTAAGAATCCTGTAAGGTGACTGCATTAGATGGACTGTGTATGTAAGAGAGTGGGCTCAATGGGGTTTTGTAAATATCCAAAGTATAACTTAGAGGTCACCAAGCTAAGATTTGAAGCCAGCAGTGTGTATGCTCTAAGTAACTCCTCTTTTAAACATAGCACAGGATCTCTTTAATCTAGGGATCATTTAGAACACTGTGGGATGCAAGTGAATGCACCAAATCCAGGCTGCTTCCAGGATGTACATAACTGTCTGCGTGTTCTTTTCTTGCTTCTCTGTAAGTATTCACTAACTATAAAAGTGACCACATTGGCTAAGGCTAGAAACTATAATTCATCAGTTTCATCAATAAGGAAATTCACGTACCCCCAATTTTGATTCACAATAAATTTTTACCACCATGCTAAAATGGGAGATGAAGTTTATATCTACATCACCAAGCTTTTTACGGTTTTCTTCTTTTGAGGGTGGTCATAAGATAGAGAGGATACCATCTATTCTACCCATTTGTGAGCCTATCTTCCCCATGTGCATGATATAGCAGAGCTCTGTAGTTTAACCCTAATGCAACAATATAATGTGTAGAATAGCAGTAGCCCAGCTTGCAAATGTGAAGACTGAGGTACAGGCTATGCCAGCTGCAGGTGTGAGGTCTAAGAATGGTGGTTCTTCTGGGTTCTTGCTTCATTTTTATACTTGAGTCCACTTATTTTATGTTGAAAATTACAGCTTAAGATCATAATAGCTGCAGAAAGAGTAAATCCTGAAATGATAATCTTATGTAGATGTCACTTGCAATCCACAATAAATGTTTATATAATGTTTGCACAAGAATCCTTTTAAATAATTCAATGTTCAAAGATTTGGTCAAACTAAGCAAAACCAACCAGTAATTTGAAAGTTTAAAAAATTAAAATGGAACAAAAAATGTGCAGGTGTGAAGTAAATTGCATCAATGGGCTTGAAAGGGAAATTAAAACTTCTACTATGGAAGTTTCTAGAAAGGAGACAATGATTTCATCTGGATGACTAAAATAAACAGACAACAACAAAAAATCAGGTGCTTCTTTTCTCAGCACTGGACCAAACTATGCATTATTTGCTAATAGAATACTCCTAGCTACTCATGAATGCAATCTGATTTTTCTCACACTCCACCAGCGTAACACCAACAAATGATTCTATAATAGTAAATCAGAGATCTGTGACTTCTTATTCTCCTCTCTCTCTTCTCAAGTCTCCAGTAATCTTAGTCTTAGACCATCTCATGAAAGTCCTAGAGTGTGTCACATATGCCCAGATGAGTTCTTATATCCTTTCAACTGTCCAGGAAGCTACTTCCCATGATGCTGGCACAGTCTTACAGGCTGAGCTCAGGACCAAAAGAAGCACCTTTTCTCCCATATGGTCCCACTTGGCTGGCCACACACTGAAATTTTTCTGCTGTGATTGTCACAGAAACATGCCTTGCCCTCTTCCTGCAGCCTGGAAGAACTACTTGCAAGTCATTCATGCCTTGGAAATGTTGTGCTCCTTGACCCTAGAGAGGGAAACTTCTGCTTTCAATGCAATTGAACAGAAGCCCACAGCCTGGGAATGAATCAACACCTTCCCAGTCCTTCATATTCCCTCTGGGTGTTCCACACACAGATCTTCATCCCAAAGGGATTCTAGTTTATACAACCATGTGTCAAATTCACATTTTCTAAGAGAATTTCCAAAGCAACCACTTCTTGCCTTGCCACTTCTAAGTGTAAATGTGAAGCAAATTCCTGTACCTTACCCTGTCTCTAGTTCAGGAAGAAGGGGTAGCATGTGATTGGCAACCACACAGTTCCTTACAATGAGACTGAAGTGTTCCCTTGTGTTGCATGTTCTGCTCCTTTGCTGTAAGTAGTGAGCATCGCCAAGATGCAAAATCAAACCTATGAAACAGACAAAAAAAATGTTAGTGGGTGAGTAGATGAAGTCACCATGGAAGAACTCCTTTTCAGGAATTGCCACACAGGGTAAACAGCAAAGGCATAGACAGAAACACAAATGGGAAGAAACTAGCAAAACAGAAAGACAGACAGAGTTGAAGAGGTTAAAATAGTCCTAGATGCCATCTTCACTCTAAATCACCAGGACACATTGATTAGACCCTCAATGTCATTGAGTGTTTTTTCTTCCCCTTCCGTTTCTTTGCCCAAGGCATCCAACTAGACACCTCATTGATCTGAAATAAAATTCTTCTCTTTGGAACTTCTGTGAGTCCTCAGCATAAACACAAGAATCTGCTAGATTTTATAAGTCAAATTGAGTTCCAGAGAAGCACAAGTTGCAATGACTATCTACTTATCTACTTAGTTCCCTTTGTTACTATTATGCCAAGAAATTATTTTGGTGTGAACACTAGATCCCTGGAACTGTGTACAAGTGAAAGGTGTGCAGGGATGACCTAATGTGTTCCATACAATAAAGGGTGTCCCCTAATGACAGTGATGATGCGCGAAAGATGACTGGAGTGAGTTTGATTTAGAAAGAGAGTACTGAAGGCTGGAGAGTGGGTGTTTGCCACTTAAACTTCAGGCCTGGATATCTGAAGCTCCAGGCCTGGGTATTCTATACCTCCAGGCCTGGGTGTTCTATACCTTCAGGGCTGAGTATTCTACAGATTCAGTGCTAGGTATTCTACACTTTCAGGGCTGAATCTTCTACAGCTTCTCCAGAGGTTAACTTAAATATAAGACAGAGGTAGATGTTTATTCTGAATGCTTCTTTCTTTTTCTTTTCATTTTATTCACTTTTCTGTCCACTTAAGAGAGAGCAGCCTCCAGACACCACGATGTCTATGGTCATCTTCACCAGCATTTGTAGGGAGCTCAGCCAGGGCCAAAGCCATGTTTGTACAGAAAAGCTGAGGGGAGGAGAGGTTCTTTCCCCTCTTCAAACATCTGCTTTCCTCACATAAATGTTTCCATCTTATCACAGATTTATACAGAAATAGAATAAGAAGGGCAACTGCCCCCTCATCTTCTTTCAGCCTTCTTATCACATCATTGAAACAGACATTGTACAGAATTTGGACTTCACCCATTAGTCTAAGACCATGGCAAAATGTGGGGACACAAAAAGGTATTTTTGTGGCAGACCAGGTACCTCAGCATTAAAGATACTCGTGGGCCAGCCTGTGATCCCCAGAGTACATGATTGAAGGAGACAACTGATCTCCATATAGACATTTTGTATATATGTGTGTGCATGTGTGTATGTGTGTGTGTGTGTATGTGTGTGTCTGTATGCATGCATGCATGCACACAGCATGCGCACACCTCCCCTCTTGCAGTAGAGGCATTAGGTTTATAGACACATGCTATTGTACCCTAACTTTATACAGGCACTAAGGATTCACACTCAGGGGCTAACTCTGAAAGGTACTGAACTAAAAACCTCAACTGCATTCTCTTCATACTATTAGTCTTAGTGGGAAGCAGAATTGTAGTTCCATTTCACAGAGGGGAGAACTGAGGCTCAGATGTCACAGAGCTTCTAAGCATCAAATGCAGAGGTTCTGATCTGTCTAATGTTCAAACTCACATTCTCCTCATGACCACAAGGCCTTTCAATTCACTGTCCGTCTCACCCCATTCTCCCCATCTCACTTAGATTGTTCAGGATCATTTATCATCTTCTCTAGAAACCAAGTTCAAATTTTCCTAGTATGACCTAGCTGGGGTCCCAGCGCTGCTCAGTGGAGGTCTTCCCAGTTTGGTTCACACATCAGCTTCCATTTTCACAAAGTAATCAGTCAGACTATCCTCAGTCTCCTCTGAATGATTTGTCTAGAAATACATATCAAGACTCTTCTTTTCTGCAAAGCTTGTAAGAGATGCTCCATCTCTTTCCACAAATCTTTTGCTCCTTCCTTGCTTTGTATTATGCTAGTATATATTATGTTGCTACAGAATGAGGCATAGTCCCTCTCTTGGTGATATTCCAGCCTCATAAGACTACTGGCCACCATCATCCTAGGGTCCTATGAATAGCTCTTCTTCTCTACCATACATAACAATAAACTAAAAGCAGTGATCATCCCTCTAGACTGAGATTCCTGAGAGCAGCAATTGTGTTCTAGTCATTGTTTATGCCCTCAGTACCCTGACAGACATAAACCAGGGCCTCCCCAAACTGGGAGCTGCAGTGCATACAACTGCTGGTGGACAATGAGAACATGACCTCCTTCACCTCCTCATGGTATATCACAGCACCATCCAATGGGATTGTGACTAGCAGTATATGCTCCCCAGTTCAAGTTCAAGCCCCATTACTAACAATTCCTTAAATTACATTCCTTCCAAGGGATGTCTCTCCTGTGATTAGCTCAGCTTCTCTCCAGAAGCATCATATTTGTTTGACTTCAGTCCTGTATCTTAACTATTCTAACATATAATCCATATAAAACAGAACCACACTGGCCCTGCTCTCTTTCCACACCTGATATGGTATCTGGCATATAGAAAGTGTTAAGTAAACGTGTTGACTGATCTTGTTCTTGTAGTATAACTTCATGGGTGCTTGTGTTCTATATGTATAAAAGGTCGAGTTTAGAATCAATGTTCAGAACATTCCAGACCCATAAACAAGCTGTGTCCAGCTATGGCCATCTCTCCCCTGCTCCTGTTCCTCTAAGTTCACTAACTGTAAAGGGTCACACAGTACACATGCCATTTTACTTTCCCTACAAGCCATGTTTTGGCTGTGATCAGGTTTTAAAAGGCTGATTTCCACATTTAGACTCCAGGAAGGGCCTCAACACTGGAACATTCTCTGTAGATACTAATCAGCCCCAATCTTTCAATCAAATAAACTGAGTTCTCATCCTCTGTTTTTGTTTGTTTGTTTGTTTGTTTGTTTGGGGTTTTTTTCAGTAATTAGGCAAAGCTTTCTGCGTGACTCCTGTCTTTCAAATGATCTTTATTTCTTCATGTTACATTCATTTTTATCAAATCAATGCTGGTAACAATTAGACAGTCATGACTGTAACAACATTTAGCTCTCTATACCTAACAGATTCATCATTCCCTCCCACCAAAATGTTGATGCTTTTCCTTTGCATCAAGGTGTTGCTTCAGTCTCTCAAAGTGTGAGAATGAGGGAAACCATCTCCACATCAGACATCTTTGGAAATACACAAGTAGTACTGTGAATGTTGTACTTATGTTCTACCTCATATTTTGGAACATTTCATGTGCACTGCTTCGTTTGAGCGCCATGGCAACCAAACGAAGGTTCCTATTCTCTTTATTTTTATAGTTGGGCCAAATGAGACCCCCAAAATTAACTCACTGTGAAGGGCACATAGCTATTAGGTACCAGAGTTCGAAGGCAGCACCCCAAGCTAATGCACAAGCCTTCTCATGAATCTTTTGTGTATGTGTGGAGTACTCAACCAAAGGCTAAACACAGGTTTTTGAGACAAAAAAAAATAGCAGGCTTGCTCTGATACGTTTTGTTAAGTGATGTTAGGAGAATGGTGTACTGGTTTAGAATGAATGTACAAATCCACAGGGGCTCTGTAGGAGACAGAGTAAGTTTTTCCCCAAACACCACACTCTGTATTTCAGTAACATCCATCTTTGTGATGTGAAGCTCATTTGGCAAAGATTCTGTAAGTACAGGTGGTTGTAAACTGGCAATGAGAAGATGCTGGGTTGCCAAAGCTGTCTACTTGTGCACCATCAGAAGCCGCCTTCTGATAAGCACAGAGGAGAATGAAAAGAAGGGTTTCCTAGAGAACAAATCTGCAGTGAGACAGGCATGAGACCATAGCACTTCTGTGGATTGGAACACTGGCACGCTTCATGGTGTGACTTGGGAATGAAAAGAGGTTCATGGCTGACTCATACCTCCTTACATTTAATTATTCTGTGTTCTAAACAGGATGATGAGGTTCGCTGGAGACAGCATCAGCAACTTGCCGATGATAGGAGATGCAGGGGATGGATGCATTCAAGGTTGTTTGCATGTGATCAATGGAGGCAGAGCTTGCTGCCACACACCTGTCATCTATAGTTGCCCAGATGGCAAGGCTTCCCTTGGAGTGTTGAGAGTCCTTCTTCTTTAAGTCTAGGATACACCTCCTCTAAAATGCCACTGCCAAAATAGAAAACCCAAATCTGTGTTGCTGGTGGGCCTCGTCATTTCTTTAACACATGGAAGACACAGCATTCATGGATTTAAAAAATACACTAGGACACAAGAAAAAAATTGGGCCCCAAGGGTCTCTAACTGAAATCTTCCCTTCCTATAACGCTGAGTTCACTTTCCTGTATATGTCTGTATATGTTCAGTTTTCCAGCATAGAAGATGGGAAGTTGCTAGATCATCTGTTTATATAACTACTCATCCACTTAAATTCCAGGAAAGGAGAAGAGAATTCACAGGAGTTCCAGAATGTAGCTTTTCTAGGGTACATTCTTTAACCTCCCCCAGAGGACCAGACTCTTGGGGATCCTCATAAGAACATCTGCACAGAGATTTCCATCTGGTGTTTTGCCATTGGGATAAACAATGCATTTAAATAGCTTCGCCCTGCTTGTACAACTGACCCTGAGAACATGAAACCTTAAGATCTTGATATGTGGGGACCTGTCCAAGGTCAATGGCGGTCAGTGCTTGCAGTGAAACGGTGAAAGACTCCTCCCAGCATCTCTACCTTCATTCCCACTCCTAACTCCTAGTTTTCCCTTAACTTCACCCCTTGCTGAGGTTCTAATAGAACCAGCTAGCTGTACTCCTTTCTTCCTTCCTCTTCACATAGCTAGGGGTTTTTCATTTCTGCCCAGTTGTTTTCAGCTATCAGTATTTGGGACTTTGCCTAGGAATAAAGGTTCTCAGAACTGGATCCTAAGTAGCCAATTTTGCATTAATGTTCCATCCAAATAAATATGCAACATTATCTCACCAGCACATCTGGTGCAATGTATCAACATAAATAAAGAATCACCTGCAACAATGGAAGCTTATAGATAAGCAAGAAATGACTAGCCCTTCACTCCAATAATAATGACAATTTTCTGTCCCCAGAGCAAAAATGAAAGAACAATGAGTGCTTGGCTGCAGTGGTGTTGGAGATTGGCTTATCTAATATTCTCTTTAATTTGGTCTATTGTTTCTGCCTGAAGATTCCAAAAACAGGCACGTCTCAATCCAACCAGTACATCTTTATAGCATCACGATTTTGTTCTGAAATCCTTAAGGATTCCTAAGTATGCAGAGAATAACACATTAACCCCATTATACCTAAGACCAACAATGATGGATGAACAGCTACTCTTATTTCACCTATAACCTCCACCTCCCACTATACCACAATATTTTAAAACATGACCAAGGCATCATTAGTTCATCTCTAAATATTTTTGTGTGCCTCCTGTTAGAACAAAATGACACTTCTCTTGAGGAACTTCACCTTTTTATTAAACACATCGATATTCTTCAGAAGCTCCTCAGGCATTCCTTAATGTAGTTTTGTCAATGGAAATCTGATGATTAGAATTATTTTTTCTCTTTACTGAACTTCAGAACAGCAATAAAAGAAATTCACATGCATGGCCAAGGTGTCCATCTCACTTTGTATGACCAGTGGCACCATGATGTGAGAGAAATACGTAAGCAAATCTATCACTTGGAAGCTGAGTAAATTGCTTTTCCCTGTGTCCTTTTCCATAAGTTAGGGAAAATACTATCTGTCCCATGCGCTACAGCAAAACCTTGTGAGCACCCCACAGGGTGATCCATGTGGAATCACTGTAAATACAGTATACCATTCAACTGTAAGAAATAATTACTGAGCAGGGAAGGCATTGCAGCAGCACAGCTCAGCAGGAGTGCGTAAAGGAGATGGAGACCATCTCTGAGCCAGCTCTGCAGCCATGGTTCCCAGTGCCTTCTGGGAAAACTCATAATGGAGGCATGCTGAGGAGCCCTGGAGGGCACAGGCTGCAGAGCAATGTCAGGAGAGACTTCCTCACTATGATCTCAATTAATAAACTTGCCATCCCAGGCAATGCAGGCTTCCTCCTCTGCTATTCAGTTACAAAAGCCACCAGAAAATAAACGATACTTTTCACCTTTTTTGAGACCTGAGCAGAGGAACAAACCACTGTTCTTTTCCCTTAGAGGGAATAAAAAAAAATGTCTAATAATAATACTTTCCTCAGCTGGCCAGATGAATGAGGGGAACATCTGAACTGATTATTCTTTACAGGGGGGCAGAGGGGACGGACTGTGATCCATCTAAATTTAAAGACCAAATGCATTTTAAAGGCAAAAACACCCAGTGAGAAGAATGGACAGAGGATTTCAACAAAATTTTCCTCACAGTGCTAGCCCCCCCCCCAAAAAAAAAAAAAAAAAAAAACCACAGGAGGGAGGAAGAGAGGCCACTGGATAACAATAAAATAACTGTTATACAATGGAGCTTTGTCTTTCAGAGACACATGCTGGGACAATCCCCCCACAACATTCAGAACATGGGTTCCCACGCATCTTAGTGGTTCACTGAGGACAAGATGTTAACGACTGAGCTAATCAGGACAAAGACAAGCCCAAGTGGATTCTGCTTCTCTGTAGCATGGGCCACCAGTTGGGGTGCTCAAGTTTGATCTCAGCACTCAAGACAGAGGCAGGTAAATCTCTGTCAGTTTGAAACCAATCTAGTCTACATGGAAAGTTCTAGGCTAATCAGGAATATGTAATAAGAACTGGTCTTTAAAATCCTCATCATATGTCACTACATTTTCATAAGGGAAGCATATCAAGCAGCCTCTCTAATCACAGTGGCTGTTTACACAAAATGTTAGTATTTCTTCATCAGTGAAGTTTCCATTTATCTTGCTGTCTTTTTCTACTCAGTTCTATTGCTAAAATTATGAACAGCCTAGCCCGGGTGGAAAGGACTTGGAAGCACTGTCCTTGGATGAGTAGGACCAGCAACAATCCTAATCCTGGATGTGTGATAAAGAGTACATCCTGCAGATGTGACACTCTCTGAGTGTTTTGGTAGCTGTGGTTAGGGCTGTTAAGCTGGAGCATTGTGTGTTGTGACAAACAGGTGAATCCTTACCCTATGCAAAGTACTCTCCTAGTTGTTCTCAGAGAGAGCTGGAACACCCTTGAGTCCCCAAAACGGAACTCTTAGTGAGCACGACAACTACGCAGTCAACCAACAACTGACAAGATGCTGGACCGCTACCAGTCCCACTGGGTTTGAATTGTGTGAGCTAATTTCCCCTGTGGGATATGGGTGACAGTTGTGTCTCTATTTAGAAACAAATCATTTACAATGCAAGTGCTCTGCAATGGAAGTTTTATCAAGAAGTTTATTGTGCACAACAGTACGTTAAATCATTAAGAGAATCAGCATTAGGGCCAGGCTGCACAGTGAGTTCTGTGACTGCCACTTCCTGGAGTCATCCGCTCTGTCCCCTTTTGCTCATCTGTAAACGGAAGAAGGAAGTTGTCCTATCTTGCCTGGTAATTAAGATGATGACGCAAGCTAAATAAAATAAAATAAAAAGATAAAGAGCCATGCTTGGCATGAAGAATAATGTTAATGTCAGCTGTCATGACAGGGGAAAGATGCACTAATACAAAGAGCATAAACAAAATGAGGATCATTGTATGACTTGGTTGGCAAAATACTGACACACCAATCTGGCTCCACACACCTCTCCTTGGTCTCCCCTGTCCCATCCCATCTCCAGGTGTTTCCTTGAGATCTGCTGCAAGAATGCTGAAGAATGTCATCCTAGATTACTGGTTCTTTTTTCCCCCTTTAATTACCATTGGTTCTCATTTAACTCACTATTTTTTTAAGTTGTAAGAATTTATCTTCTTTTGAAGAATGTGGAGCTTTTTTCCAATTTATAATTTCTGTCATCTTTAGGTCACAGCTAATTTCCTTCTCTCCATCATAAAGATCTGGGAGAGAAATGTACTAATTTCTGAAGAATTTGGAGTGTCTTGGTTACCATAAACCACGTCAGATAGATTTGGGGAGCTTTCTGTAGCAGGCATGTGTCTGATTGTGGCCAGTTCTCTGTTTTGAAGGTCCAGGTATATAAAATTGGATTCACTTGGTTCCACAACTCATTCCCACAAACCCAAGGAAGACCATTAATCATGGCTCTGTGTGATCTTGAGGGGGTTCTCAATTACCAGCTTCTGTCTATTCAGTCTGTTCCAATATCATTGTCAAAACTACCTTTGTGGAAACACAAAGTCTGGTTGTGGCACCAGTACCACCCCCCACCAACCCCTCCAAACACATACTTTGCCATCTAATATGGCTTCATAAGTACTCTGTATCAATGCAAGTCTCTCTGCTATCTTTTTATTGACTACCTTGTTCAGTTCTGCTTCTAACCTTAAAAAGTCCCTTGCTTAGCTTTCTGTAATAGGCAGTTGGCAGAAGAATTATAGATGAGATATAGTCAACATCATGTAAGCCTTCAACATTCAGCCTACCCTAGAATCTGAAGGTACCAGAGCTCTAAGGTGGAGTTGAGTGTTCTGAGAGAAGCATAGGAAGGAGAGAAAGGAATAAAAGACAAGTAAGGCTCAGAGCTCAGGTGTGTGTGTGTGTGTGTGTGTGTGTGTGTGTGTGTGTGTGTGTGTACATACTTCTATTAGCCAGGACTCATCAGGAAAGTAGAATCAATAGAATGGATAGATAGGTGAAAGACAGTTAAGTGATAAAAAGATGACAGATTATAGATGGATAGATGATAATATAGATACATACAGGAATGGTAGGGATAGATAGATAGATAGATAGATAGATAGATAGATAGATAGACAGATAGTAATAGATAGGTTTATATGTAATAGACCATATATATTTGCAGAGAGAGATCAGGATCTGTTCTGAGAAATTGACTCACATTGTCATAGAGACTGAGAAGTCCCATAACTTGTAATCTCTAAGCAAAAGACCGAGGAGAAAATTGACAGTGTAGTAATTTCTAGATGAATAAACCAATGGAGTTAACTAAGAAAATTTCAGTCTACAGTTAAAACCAATGTGTCAGTTCAAATAGGTCAGCAAGGAAGCAAAGGACATGACTTCACCTTGCTCTGGCTCTTGCTTCTGTTCAATCAATTAGATGGTATCCATCACAATAGAAGGAGAAATTCCACTTTACTAAATCAGATCCTAATCTTATTTTCAAACACCTTTATGGGGCACACTCTGAAGTAATGTTTCCTGATACAGTCAAATTGACTCATTAAATTAGCCATCACAGTATTGATGCACCCAGGTAAAGAATACATTCTCAAAACATATCTCAGTGTACTTCTGGAAGCTGTGGTAATGGTGGAGAGAAAAAAGCTCCAGCATTAGAGTCAGAAATAATTCATCTCTGCTGCTCAGAAACAGTATAAACTTGTAGAAGTCACGTGGTCCCTTCAACCTCATTTTCTCCTTCTATAAAAATTTAGTCTAGTTGTTTTTACTTTGTATGGTCATTTTTAAAATGGTTAGAAAATAAGCCTATAGAGCCTGCTACTAAATCTTGACACACAGCAGATTCCTAATAAAAGGTAGTCATTATTAATAATTTTGTGATTAGTCATTGTCAATCTTTTCATCTTATAATCAAATAGCTTCTCTTTTTTACCATTATAGATAGATCAATTATTCCCCAGTAAGTGTCTCCTAAACACCTATAATTTTCAAAACACCAGATGAGTGAAATACAGAGCCTGTCTCTTGGGGCTAATTATAATAAAGCAAAACAGTCAGGTCAGCAAATAATCACAGCTATGAAATAAGCATTCTAAAATGAGTATGCTCAAAACAGTCAAGAGAGTTGTTCCGGAGGAAAAAATGACTCAGGAGAGCCTAAGGAAACCAGACACCTCTACCCAGAGATGTGAATGAAGATGAATTATTTCAGGAGAACAGAGAAAACTCCCATGAGGACGAGGAAAGAGGGGACAACATGGAGGAGAAAAAAAGCAGAATCCGAATACATGGTACATTCCAGAAACAGCAGCAGCTTGAGAGGAAACCAGGAGACACCAAGGGGTAAACCCATACACAAATAGCACACAGTGTGGTCCCCAACTGCCATCTTGGGGGACAAACTTTATTGCAGAGGTAGTTTGCACTCATTCCTTTACAGGGATGTGAGATTTTGCATTCTCAGAGTTTAGCTACTGTAGGAAATGACCAGGAGTGTTGCTCTCTAACATCCTGGCACGTGCAGATGAGAGACTAGTCACAGATGGCTTCTTACAGTCCTCTTTAGGGAGAGCAAGCTGCCCATAGGCCCTGCGGAGGTGTGCAGAGGCCAGAAGACCAGTCCCAGTTTTACACAGGCAGCCTCGCAGCGGCTCAGCAGTGTGAGATGACACATAGGTTAGAAAATTCTGCAATGGAAGGATATAAGGTTTATTAGGCAAAGGTGAAATTTAGGGACTCAAGTACACTATGGTATTTTTCTAGAGGGGGAGAAAAAAGTGAGCAAAGTCTGCTGCTGCTGCTGCTTCTAAAAATGTGGCATCCACCATATCTTTCCTCAAACCTGAGGTTTGGTAGAGTTTAATAAGATGCCCTTCCAATAAGATGTACCTAAACAGCAGGATGACATGACACATGTTCCTTTCCTTCACTGATTTCAGTCTCCACCTCTAAATTCTGAGTGGCAGATCAGTCTTCAGCTGAACAGTAAAGTTGATTCAATTGAGCCTGGGAAGCCTGTCTTTCCTCTTTCATTATAATCCCTCACACTATAACCACCACTGTCTGGGGCCAACTACAGAATCCTGGCTACAATTTAGCTTATGTAGCTTATGAGGCATCTACAAACAGTTGTTGATCCCTGCATATAACTGTCATAAAGCATCTATCTCCTCTCTGGATTTTCTGCTTTTAAGATACCACCATACCTGGCCATAGTGCATCCATGGGCATTAGCTGTGACCTACTGTGCTTTCTTCATCTGTAACTGAGCCTAACCTGACTTGAGAAGCTTTAGATTTTATCTTTTATGTTTTACGTATTTTAGAGAAAAGAGAAACTTTATTACTGCGTGGGGTTTTTGTTTTGTTTTGTTTTTTGTTTTCGTTTTGTTAGCTATCCTAGATGTTTTGGGGTTTTTTACATAAAGTTTGATGTTGAATTTCACAAAATAAATAAATAAAAAACAAATAAATAAAAGATACCGCTATACCACTTAATATGATAATCTGCTTTCTATTAGAGGCTTTCTGGCCTCTGAACACAGGAAGGAGATGTGTACACACAGACCTTTGTCTCCACATAAGATGCCAGCTCCCAAGTGTTGCCCCTTTGGTCTTCCCCCAACCTGGTCAGAAGGCAGGGTGAACAGCAAATGCTCATTTATAGTCCAGAATTGTATACCCTCTTAAGATTATTAGCTTCCTAGCCGGATTTGACTGGCTAATTGGGGGTGTGGGAGCAGAAAACCAGCTTTCCATAGACACCCTGGTTGATTTCCCATTTCTCAAATTTGCCTTCACTGGGAAGATCCAGCCTATTCCACATGGTGAAGTGAGGTCAGCACATCCCAGTGACCTTCCTGCAGTGCTTTGTCTGTCTGCCCAGTGACCTTGAGTGAGCATCTCCCAGCCATCCGGCATGGGAGTGCAGCTAGCAAGGACAGAGATGCATTGTCCTGGAAGGCCCAATGTATCAGTGTTGAGACTGAGATGGCCTGTCTCAAGAATAGAAGCTAACAAGACCTTGGATAGGCAGAGTCAGACAGCAGAAGCTGCCTTCCAAGAAAACAGAGGCCTGCCTAATTTTCCCTAATTAATTATTTTCCATATTTTTGTCCTAGTCTTTAGCTCTTGAAGATATATATGTATATATACACACATATGTGTGTGTGTACCCATGTGTGTACTAGTAGTGTAAAACACATACACATATATATAGAGAGAGAGAGACAGACAGACAGACACACACACACAGAAAGAGAGAGGGAGGGAGAGACACATCTGGTTGCTAGTCTATTATATAAAGTAACTTCAAATGAGCTTTCTAGGAACCCTCTACATTTCTAGAAAACTGGAAGTGAGGTCTCAGTAGTGAATGTGGTGGCTAGTGATGGAGAAAGCTAGGGAGAAGGCTGCCATCATGGCACTATTGAGGTACACAAGCAGTATGACGTAGACAGAAACTTCCCTGCCTGTAACATGGGCTCTCCAGTTGCTCCTCAAGGCTGCTCCTTATAATTTGAGAAACCAGACTACAATGATGGAAAGCACCCTATCACTGTGCCTTGTGTCATATTTTGATGTCATTAGCCCCCAACCTTCTCCACTTGTCCAGCATTGATTGCTGTGACATCTTCCACTAGAACATTTTCTCCTACAGAGTTCTTAACTGGAAACATTTACTCGGACTCACAACTTGGGTTTCCTTCCCTTTAATTCTTGCATATTTATTGGCACATTAGTCTCACTCTCCATATGTCCCAAGTAGTATTTTGAAAGCATGTCTCTCTCAGCTAGAGGTGTGTTCTGTTCCTCACTGTTCCACATTAGAGGGCGTGTACCTCCAGGACTGATGATGTCAGGCTGGAAACCATCCACAGCTGGTATGGGACAAGCTGCTCCACTCTCTTCCCTGCCATGGTCTGCAGCATGACAGTCAGGAAGGGGAGGGACAAGAAGACCAAGCTGAAGACACTCGCTCCTCATTACTTTCTTGTGTCCCCCAGCCCTTCCCATCTACATCCTTTGAAACACAGCATTGTTCTCCAAACTGTGTTTCCTTGATCACAACTGGACTAGAATTCAAAGACAACACAGAGCAGAAATAGTTTTAAAGCTTTTGTGATTTTCCGTATAAAATCCTTGATGGGTAGGGAAAAAAAAGAAAAAGGAGAGAAGCAGAATCTTCCTCACAACAACAATCCTGTGGTGAATTGTTCTTACCTCTGAGTGACCTGGAGGACTGCTCCCTCCTTCTCAAGCAGTCAAGGTTCAGGTGGCCTCTGTAGATCAACGACTGTTACTTCCCAGCACACAGCAATGCTCTATCTAAACTGGAGAAAAACAGGCCACAAAGTCAAGGGTACATGTTAATCTGACCAGCCTACTAGGACACCGGAGAAAAGCCACTTGCCATCCTGGACAACTACCTTTTCTTGGAGGGGTCATTAGGCCTACGGGACATTTTACAAAGATTAAATCTACTCTTCTCCAGCTAAATGTTGGCTGGCTAATGACCTTCCCTGGTTCCCTGTCCAGCATGATTACTGATGCTATCATCCTCCCTGGCCTTCACAAACTGAAATTGCAAAGATAATGGTGAATTTTCTCAATGTCTTGTTAAGAGACAAACAAAGCCACAGCCCATACATCCTCAGTAATCTACTATTTTTAGGCTTTGGAGGAGCTGGTCACACTGAAAGGAGACAAGAAAGCTGCTGCTCTTACTCTGCCCTGGGCTCTTCTTTAGTCCACATTGCATCTAAGGCATAGAGCTTTCTTATGCCTTGTCTGCAACCTCATGAGAAGGAAACCGATCATACTCAGGCTGGTCTTGTGTAAAATCAAGAGACTAAGGGATAGGTGCTTAACATTTCAGTGAAGTCCCTTCTTATTTGACATGACAGGGAAAAGGAGCCTCACACAGTTCGGGAATCAGCAACAGAGGTAAACTGCCAGTTGTTTAGAGGTGCCATCTCATTACATGGTCTTTATTCTGAGATGCTACCTACAGTGTAGCTCCTGTCCTCACTCTTATTAAGAAAAACAAATGGAGAATTCCTAGCATCGAGAGAAACAATGGGGAGGGGTCTTTCTTGTTTTTCTTTGTTATCACCAGAAATGATTCCTTTGTTTCTCAGTCTAGTTTTGTGAGAATTTGCCAAAGCTACTTGAATGAGAATCAGAATTAATCTATAATTCTTTAATGTCCACACAACAAAGAATATTTCTATATTCAGTCCTTCTGTATTCAGAGGTTCCCATTTCCTCTCAAGGAAAATCTAGTTATTTATCTAGAGTATTTTCTCTCATTTGGGCAACACTGTCTCCAAAAAGACAAAATATGATCCAGAACTTGTGGGGGATGGTTCTTACTCATTTTAGGTCTGAATAGCATAGTATGCAAATAATACAGAGCAAATCTATGATATTAATTTTTCATAGAGGAAACCTTCTTGCCTACAAAGATTCTTTAGCAAAGAAGAGGTCAAATTGATTTTATGCTAACCCTTGTGTAGAGACACAGTTTCCCCATCATTCTTTGGAGGCTTACAGCCAATTGTCGACTGAACACTGTGTTAATTTCCTAGGGTGGATACAATGAAGTATTGTAAACTATGTAGATTAAAAATAACAGAAAGGTATTCTCTCATGGTTCTGGAAGCTGAAAGTTCTGCTTGGGATTCCCCTAATCCACCTCTATTTCTCATATTCTGATAACAGCCAACAAGCCTTACAGTCATTTGCTCACTATACACCCTGCTCCTCCTCTGTGTCTTCATGTGATATTCCCCTTCCTGTTTCAATGTTATTCTATGAAGACCACTAGTCATACTGAATAGGTATCTACCCTTATCACATATGACCTAATCTTAAATCCTTACTTAAAATCAGGTCACATTCACAGATCTGGGAGATTAGTATTTCAGCGAAGCCCATTAAAAGAGATATATTTCAACCCCAGTAGATTCCCATCATACAGCTTATAAATGTCACTCATATGTATAACTATTGCTGGTCCTTCTCTTGTATAACACCCCCAATAGTCAAAGGATTAGGTGATCTTTGTTCTAGTATGCATGTGAGGAGGTACAGTATACCTATATATGTGATACTTATGTAAGTGTATGCACATGCATATCATTTTCTCCTCTTAGGCATAATATACGCTAGTCTTTCCATTTACTCTATTATTCTTTTGAATCATTTGCTGTCAGTTTTTCTCTATTCTTGAGTCTTCTTTATCAAGAGGTCTAACTGTACTGACCCTTTAAGATGTAACTCAAGCATCACTTCTTCTCAAAACTTCTCTTCCTCCTCTTCTTCCTCCTCCATCCTTCCTTCTTTCTTCTCTCCCTTTCTCCTTCCTCTCTTCCAAAACCAAATGTAGTGTGCCATCCTCATATTTTTCATCATATTTTACACTTATTTCTACCAGTGACTTTTTTATGTCCCTACAAGATTATTTTTCACATGTTTCCTCCACTAACAAATTTTTAGACAAAAATACATCTTTTTCTTTGCACATATGTTCCCTAATTTATGATGAGACTAGACTGCATTCTGACAATTCTATCATTAAGTACTATATCTGTTCTACTAAATATGATACCTTAATCTAATATATTTAAACATGCCCAGAATACTTATACTAGCCAAAAGTTTGGGTCAGGGGGAGTCATGTAACACAAAGTGTATTTTATAATAAGGTTCTTACTAGTCCATGAAATCTATTGGATAGTTTACTGAGGATGGAATACCAGTGGCTTAGCCTCAAGGCATTTGAGAAGCAGCAGCACCATGATGATGACCAGCAGTATGAGAAAGTATCACACCACAGACTGCCAAGATGGTAAAAGATCAAAATTCAACACTCCAAGTATCTACTGTGTGCTCTTCTACGTTACCATAATAATTTTTAAAATCCTAAATATAGTCATTTGTAAGTCAAGGGCATTCTGAACTTGTCAGATTGACTAAATAAAGTATAGATTCCATTAAAATTTTGAATTTCAAAAACCCACTAACAAACTCTTTGTGTGTGTATTTATGTGTCCATGGGTGTGGGTGGATGTGTGGGTGAATGTGCACATGAATGTGAAGACACAGGAACTGACTTTCTCCGTCACTCATGGGTTTTTTGTTGTTTTGCTTTGTTTGATGTGATTGATTGACAAAGGGTCTCTCACCGAGCATGAAACTTACCAATTTGACTTGTTATGCAGTAAGCTTACCTGGGGGGGGCTCCTCTGTGCCTGTCTCCCTCATCTTGGGACTATAGAAAGCTTCCACATCTGCCTAGCTTTTACATGTATTCTGGAATTCCAAATTCCCATCCTCATACTTCTGCAACAAATGCTTTATCCACTGAGATTTAATTTAAAAATATTTTATATTCATACATGCATAAATGTTAGAATCAAATCCACCCATACTCAATCCCCTTCACTCCTCTCTCATTCTACCCCCACACTTCTCTTGAAACTTCATGTGCTCTTTCTTTATCACACCCACAAAATTTATAATGTGCATGTGTGGGGAACATCTTACTAGAAAATGAGTAGCCTCGCAGAGCGGACCCTGCTCCTGAAGAAAACTCATTATCTCCCCCCCCCCCAGCAACTATCAGTTGCCCATATCTCTTCAGAAAGGGATATGGCTTCATTTCCCATCCTCATCAATGCTGGGATGCTGACTGCCTTTATCTTGTGCAGGCCTCATGTAAGCAGTCATGGCTGATATGAGCTCATACATGTCATCATGTCCAACAAATACTATTTTACTATACAAATCAACTTTCTCTTTGATCTCGTGACCCCTGATCCTTGAAGAAGAGGCATGTAGTACAGATGTTCCTTTTAAAGCCAAGAAGTAATTTTTAATGAAAATATGTTCTATTAAATATCTAGACATACTTAATTAAACAAACCAACAAAAAAAGAAGTTATTTAGGTTGCCTTTATTTTACATGCTACTACTAGTAATACACTTGTCAAAATATGTGCTTCTCTCAGAGTTCATTAGATGAATAGATGATAATGTAGATAAATCATAGTAGATATCAACTATTAAGAAAATGTAAAGAGAAGAAACTTGGAATGATGTATAAATTGAAATTCATAACCCTTATAAAATATCAATCTACAAATTTAAAAATTCTATTATTTTTAAAGTTAAATGAATCCTCTATTATAAATCCCTATAGTTGTCCAACAATATAGCAGCTTATCAATTAAAGTTTAAAGTTCAGCCCACAATTTAACTTATTTTTTTGTTTTGTTTGTTTGCTTACCCTCTTCTTTTGGACCTATTGTGGATTTCAGAAGCCAGCATATCACCATAGGCAGTAGTCACCAGCAATCTGTTCCTGAAGTGTGTACTGTGCTCTGACTTAATTATGTTCCTTACTTTGCTCAAAGAAACATTTCTCTGTATATTTTGTCTTTTTTACCCAAAATGCAGAGAGGCATGTTTGAAGACCTTCAACTATTTGTGTCTTAGCTCTCCATCAAGGCAGCTCATGTCCTGTTAGCCTCAAGTGAGATGGTTCACTCTTATGCTAGGAGAGTCTATCGCCTTGACCTTATACCTAACAACCACAAAAAATAAAAATTAGAAATTCTATTGTGAGTATAATAGGAGAATTAAAATTACAGAGAAAAGAATTAATGAACATCAAGATAGGTGTCCAGAAATTATCTAATTCTCACTCAATTTTAATAAAAGATATAATCAGCAGGTTCAAGACAGAAAAACTCAAACAAAAAAGAAACCCTTGCCTTGAGGAAAAGAACATGTGAAAATAAAATAGAATTTACCAAAAAACATTTTATATGGGGAAATGACACCAATGACTGACTTCCTCTTAAGAATCAATTCACTGGAAAGAACTAAAAAATTCTACTATTCATTTATATTAATAATAATAATGAGTATTATTATAATTAATATGCCATTAAGTTCACTCTTTAGTTGTGAGTAATCCAATGCTTTGGAGTATATCCAGAAAGAATTGCAACCAGTCTAGTATCTAAGTTCTGAGTATTTCTAATTTCCCAAGAAGCCCACTACCTATCATTCTCTACCCTACCTCACCCCAATTCCCTCCCTATTCCTACAACCATAGACAGTTGCTTTATTGTTAGAATTTCATGTAAACTTAGTCATTTGTTGTATAACATATTGTGATTTATCTAGTATGCTTGCAAGATCTTTTGTTACATCATTTTGTTACTAATTGATTTTTATGGCCACATTCATAGTATTCCACCAAGAGCTTCATTTTGTCTGTCTATTCACCCAGCAGTGTACATTGGGGTTAGTTTTGCTTTCAATATTTATAAATGATGTTTCTTTGAGCCTGTGCTTGTGTGTGTGTGTGTGTGTATGTGTGTGGTGTGTATCTGTTTTCAGTTCTTTGAAGGATGAGTTGATCAGAGAAACACGTCTTCAAATCCTTTGCATATTTTAATCTTTTATCCACCTCAAGTTGATATTTATAAATGATCCAAGATAAAGGCTGAATTTACTTCTTGGAGCTAGGCTCATCCAGTTGTTCAGTTCAAATGGTTGATTACTACATTGACATTTCTCAGCATCCTTGTCAAAAACAAATCCCCCAAATGTGTACTGACCTCTGGTCTCTCCATTCAGTTTAATTGAATCATGTGTTTATCTTTGTATCAGATGCTCATAATCTTTGTTACTGTGGCTTTGTGTGACTTTTGAAATCAGCAAGTACTGATCCTTCACGTCTGATCTCTGTTTAAAAAATTATCTTGGTCATTATATCTCCCTTACATTTCTGAATAAGTTGTTGGTCTCTGTAAACAATGTGGCTGGAATTTTGACAAGAATTCCATTGAAACTATAGATTAATTTGGATATTGTTGCTATTTTAACAATAACTAACTTTTAGACTCTCAAAATAGCCATGTCTTTCCATGTATTCAGGCATTCATTATTTCTCTCATCAATGTGCAACAGGTTTTCAGAGTATAAATTTAATGCTAATGTGATTAAATTTATTCTTATGTATTTTATACTTTTACATTCTGTGGGAAATGAAGTTGGTTTTCCCCTCTTCTTTTAATGTAATTACCACTAGCATATAAAAACACTTGGGTTTTTATGATAATCTCATATTGTATAACCTCATTAAATAAACTTATTAGCTCTAAAATTTTATAATTGCCAATTCCTTAAAATTTTCTTATTCGAGATCATGTTATCTACAAGTAGATATCATTTTCCTATTTTTCAGTGTTGGTTGTTTTGTTTATTGTTTTATATGAGACCATGAGCATAGTTTTAGATTGAAATGTTGAGAGTGGAGATCCTTGTCTTGTTCCTGATCACAGGTCAAAAGCTTGCAATATCAGCCATTATAAATACTTTTAGCTACATAGTGCATAAAGGACTTTTATCAAAAATATTTATCAGATATATTAAATATTTTTTATCATTTTTTGTTTTCAGGCAGGATCTTGCTACTAAGTTACCTAGGCTGGGGTGAAACTATTCTTTCTCAATTTCCCAAATACTTTACCTTTGGCATTCACCAACATGTCTGACATTATTATTATAAGTTAAAATTTTAAAAATATTTTCAACATCTATTGAAACAATCACAGGGGCTGGAGAGATGGTCCAGTGGTTGGGAGTGCTGGCTGCTCTTCCAGAGGATCTGGGTTTGGTTCCCAGCACCCACATGGCAGCTCACAGTTGTCTGTAACCCCAGCTCCAGGGATCTGGCACACAAATGCACATAAAATAAAGTTAAATAAATTTTAAAAAAACACTATATATTCTGTTTTCTAATATAGTATGGTGCTGCATGCTGATATTCATATGTCAAACCAATTTTGAATTTGTGGAATAAACTACATTAATTGTGTTATATTATCTCTTTTTATGTGTTGTTGAATTAGGTTTTCTTGTCTCAGATAACTAAAGGTGGCCTTGATATCACTATGTAGCCAAGAATAGCTTTGAACCATTGATCCTTCTGCCTCCACCTCCTGAGTGGCAGTAGAAAAGAGGTACATCACCATGTTCCACTTACAAGTTGCTAGGAATTGGATCAAGAGATTCTTGTATGCTAAGCACACTATGCAATGGGTTACATCCCAGTCCAGTTTTTAGTATTTTAGTTAGAATTGTTCAACTACACTTCAATGGATATTAATGTGTGATTCTTTTCCTTTATTAAATCTTTGCCTGATATTAAAATCAGTGTAATCATCATATATAGAATCAGTTGTGATCTCTTTTCTTCTTTTCCACACACAGATATGTGTATCCTACAGCTCACAGGACACATGCACTTGAGAATATCTATGAATGCAGCGGAATGCTACTTTAGATGACATCACACCACAGGTCAAAAGGCTAGACACCCTCAGAAGAATCAATGTTAATTCTTCCCTAAATAATCACTATAAATCTTCCATAAATCGAGGTGCATTGTAAACACCAATAACCCTAACAACTGAGGGGGAAGGACAGAGCAGGACAATTTTGAGTTCTTGGCCAACCTATGCTGCATTATGAGATTGTAGTTCAGAAAAATAAACAATGTAAATTATCACTGAAGCCATCTGGTTAAGGAATGTTCTTTGTGAGAAGTTTTTCTACCCCTATTGATATTTCACGTTCTTCATAGTTAATCTATGCAGACTTTTCTCATTTCTTCTTTTGTTATCTGTTTAGCCTTCTTTGCTAGCATGTACTTTGTATTTATTTGTACTTTGTATTATTTATTGGTGATGCCTTTTATGCTAATCTTATTAGTTTAAGTCATCTATCTTTTCTTAGTCATTCTAGCTAAAATTTAGTCAAATTATTAAATCATATTGAGCTTTTCAAAGAATCCCCTTTAAGTCTTATTAGATATTTTTCTATTTCCCACTTCATATATTTATGCTAAAATCCTTATCCTATTTATTATTTCTCTATTTTTTCTTCCTTCTTGAGGTAAAAGTCTAGGTTGCTTAGTTATTTTAATTATCTTTCTCTTAATTATTCCTTTTTAATATCTTACTTTTAATAAGAATATTTTTGTTTCATGCAGGTCTGGCTAACTTCTTATGTAGCCTAGGATAACAATGAACTTCAGAACTCCCTGCCTCCATCTTCCTAGTGCTGGGTTTTCAGGTGTATACCACCATGCCTGGCTTTATGTGATACTAGTATTGAACCCATAACTACATGCATACCAGGAAAGTACTCTATAAAATAAGAATGTATTGTTACAAATTCACTCAAAACATTGCTTTCATTACATCCAATATATTTTAGTATGTTGTGGTTTGGTTTTCATTTAAAGAACAATGTTTTAACATTTTAAAAGATATCATTTAGACTAGAGATGAAGAGCTGAGTGTGGTGATATGTGCATGTAGGTCCTCAATTTAGGAGGTGAAAGTAAGTATGTGGCCAGCCTGGGTTACATAGTGATTTGCAGACCAGCAAAAAGGAGAAATAAAAGCAACAGAAGTGGTAAATATCTAAAGTACATGGAAAAACATAACAGGTTATTCTTTCCTCTTTCAAAATTCTTTAAATATGCATGAAGTTGCTGAAAGTAAAAATCAAAGCCATGCCTGATGGTATTTTCAATGTCTGTAAATTAAATGCACATGACAGTTATAACATGAAGGAAGGAGGCTAAACAGACTAGGTAGGGGAGACTTCAGCATTCCTATCGAATTCATAAAATATTCATTCTAAGTAGATTCTAAAATTTTAAGTGTGAATATTTTAAAACAGCCACTTAAAAATTTATGCAATATGTATCCAAATACAAGTTGAAGGAAAAAATTCAAATAGCACAAGCGGAAAAACAAAGTAATAAAAACTAGAAGAACAGAAAACAAATTAAAAACAGCTCACAAAAAACTAACTATATTATTAATTATCTTATATGTAAGCTTATTGTAAGCTACTTAAAGTTACAAAGCTCAGTGGAATATTTTCTAAAATGAATCTACCCTGCACTATTTTTAAGTAGGGTAAATCAAATGATATAAGAACGATCATGGAAATACTAATTAAAGTTAATGATGGACATGCTATACCAACATCATATGAAATAGACATTAGAACAAGGAAAACTACCAGGAACAAATAAAGACAATGAAAGGGGGCAAGAATTTCAAAGATAAGGACAAAGTTTTGGACAAATTTGCAGCTATATTTGGATTTTTTTTAGCAATCCTGTAAAAAAACAAAACAAAAAAGTACACAAGTAGACAGAAAATTAGTAACATCAAAGAATAAACATTATCAGCCAAGTGGCTCTAACTGATGGCTTAACCTCATTGTATGAAGAAGGTATTACTCCACTATGAAAATCAGAACGAGACAGGACAGCAAGAAGGAAAACACAGGCATCTCTCCTGAACTCTGATGTAAAATCCTTAATTGTACTAGCAAATCAAACTCCACCATGTGTAACAAATTTATGCACAATGACCAAGTAGAGTTTATTCTGGCATATAGAACTGTGTGAATATTAGGAAACAAAGTGATGTAATCAGCAGAAAGTAGATGAAAGACTAAAAAAGCAATACTTATATAATAATTAATATTGAATACCAGATAATTTCATTCATAAATATTCAACAAACTAGAATGAAAAGGAAATTTCTCATTTATTTGTTTATGTATTTATTATTAATAGATTTGGTCACCATAGCTGAAAAGCTATTGTTAGCCACTGATGGCTGGAGAAAAAAAGTCATTTTGGGAGGGAATTGTGTTCACTGGTAAATTTTCCATTCTCCAGTGGATGGCCACACACCCATGATCATACAGGTAGCATGAACTGAATACAGTGGTGTGTGTGTGTGTGTGTGTGTGTGTGTGTGTGTGTGTGTGTGTGTGTGTTTGATGATGATGATATTGAGAGGGGAATATTTTGGAGTTCCAAGTTGAGTTGGAAGAATTAGGGTACATTTGATTATAATACATTACATGCATAAATAAAATTCTCAAAGTAATAATAAAAGTACTTTTAAAAATAGGCTTTTGTCCTCTGACAATTTTATGAATAGACAGAATGTACTATGGTTTTTCTTCCCACCTTGACTCTTATTTTCCTCCTACCCTTAAAATCTCTTCCCTACAAATCTCTCCAAAGAAAGCCTGCTTAACTTAATAGTTCCTACAAAACATACCATCAGCAGGACTACAAAACTGTGAGATGCTCATGCTGAGAACCAAATGAAAGCAAAGATGCCCAGTGTGGTGGTTTGAAAGAAAATGGCCCCCAAAGGGAGTGGCACTGTTAGGAGGTGTGGCCTTGGTAGAGGAAGGGTGGTCTTGTTGGAGGAAGTGTGTCTCTGTGGGGGTGGGCTTTGAAGCTTCCTGGATGCCACAATGTGACTGCCAGTAAACTTCCTGTTGCCTGCATGATGTAGCACTCTCAGCTCCAGGACCACATTCGCCTGCATGCCACCATGCTTCTGGTCACAATGATAATGGACTAAATCTCTGAAACTTGTAAGTGTTTTCTTTATGAGAGTTACCATAATCATGGTGTCTCTTCACAGCAATAGAAACTATAACTAAGACACCCATGCTCACCACTTCTATTATCATGCACTACAGCCATCACAGTGTGATGGGACAAAAGATCATTCCATTCAGATTAGAAGAGAAAAAAAAAATCAGAAATTAATCATCTCTATTTATATGTACTATGACAACTTACAAGAAGACTCTGGCGTTATTTTATTTTAAGACAGGGAATTGAGCTTTTAATAAAATTGCAGGATGCAAAAATAGACATGTGAAAACACATTTTATTTCTAAATTAGGATTGGACAAATAGAAAACTAAACTAAAATTTAACACTAGTTAAAGATAATCAAAGATTAATAATTAGGTATAAACCTAAAACTATATGTTAATCTGTACCCTGAAAGCTGCAAAATGACAAAAGAAATAAAAGAAAATTAAGAACATATTAAGTTATGCCCAAATTTTAAAAATTCACTGTAGTTATAAAGCCAATTCTCTTCTAACCAACCTGTAGTGAACACAGTTCCAACTAAAATCACAGCAGGAATTTTTTGTAGAGAACAGCTTTTTAAATGCAAAGAAATTAAAACAGCCAAAATAATTCTGATAAAGATGAACACAAGTAACTTATATTGAATCATATTAAAACAGCATAAAATGGTAATAATAAAAAAGGCCTATACCAAGAGATGGACACATAGGTCAAATGAAATAGAAGAACTTTATGGAACTAATGAAAATGTGAAGTCTGTGCCTAAGAAAGGATTTGGGGGCTGAAGAGATGGCTCAGAAGTTAAGAGCAATTGCTGCTCTTCCAGAGAACTCAGGCTTAGTTCCCAGCATCCATATTAGGCAGCTCACAATTGGCTATAACTTCAATTCCAGAAGATGCAATGTCCTCTTCTGGCCTTCTCAGTCACCGGCATACGCACATCTATACAAGCATGCAGATACATTCATGTAAATTTTATTGGTGGAAGAGAAGATTTGGATCAAAAATGTTAAAGAATGTTCAAAAATCAACAGAAGGAAAGAGAAAATTTTTAAAGAAAATATAAAAGTGAAGGGAAAGTTTGAACATTTCATTAATATGACACTGAATGATAAATGAGTGTGTTTTGACATCAGTAACCACTAGAGAATTAATTAAAATCATAATATAATAAGGTTGAACAGCTTTAAGGACAGCTGAAAATGTAAATAAAACAGAACTGAGCTGTCTTGTATGTTCCATGTTGGCCAGGATGGGGAGGAAGTCACCTCAACCATCCCTGTGTGTCAAGTGAGAAGTTGATGTGTATAGCTACTCTAAAAAATAATCCAGTCCTTTTACATGTAGCTAAACTTTTATTTACCATATGACAGTAAGTACACTTATAGTTACTTACCCAATATGAAAAGCAATACATAAATGTTCATAAAAGCTCCATTTATAATCATCCTTAAATAGAAATAGCTCGACTATCCTTCAACAAAAAATTAGGTGTACAGATTGTAGTATGCCCATATAATGAACTCTTCAGCAATAGCAACAACATATATTGACTTGCACATTAGAATAGGCAAAAAAGCAAATAAATTATACTGACTGAAGAAGCTAGACTCAAAACATATATATAAATATGTAACTATGTATGTAAATTTTTAGACAAAACAATAGTAACAGAGAAGAGTGCAGGCATTGGCAGTGAGTGGTTAAAGTGGGGACAAAATTTCTTCATGGAATTTTTGTGGTGAAAAAATTCTTCTACATTTCCACTGTAGCAGTGACTACACAAACATACCTGAACACACACACACACCCCTGAAAATACAAATGCCCACCTGCACACATACACACACACCTACATGTATCTGCACATACCAATACACACAAACTTGCCCAACCTTCAATTTTACTGTACATTACTAATTTTTAAACTTGTATCACAATATTGTACTGTGAACATGTGGCAAGGAGCCTTGGTTAATGACTGCCTATGATCGGTACATCATTATTTTACTTCGGTTTCTAGCTCTCTTCCTCTTAGGCAAGAGCAAGCACCTTGCAAGTATCCAGACTCTTCCATAACCAAAATCCTTATGTTTTGCATCCTTTAGAATCAGAAAAGCCTAAAGGAGACTGTGAATCTCCATCTGCATCACATCTCACACCACCCTGCAGTCAAGTTGGTGCAGAGATCTCTTTTAATTAAATTGTTTATTCCTAAAACTGATGGGTGTTGTCAAAAATAGGCTCTGTTAAAAGCCAGATGTAGAATCTCCTTCATAGAATGAAGTAGATACAATTCTGCCTTCTGGAAGTCAGAGTCACGCCCTCTTTGGTAATTCCTAGGTGTGACCTTAACACTGCTGCATGCATTGCTGCACCTATGCACTGCTGCACTGGTGCACTGATGTACTGATACACTCCTGTACCCATGCACTGCTGCACCAATGCACTGCTGCACAGATACAATGCTGCATTCACCTAGATGAGCTCATACAGAGTCATACACAGTCACTCTGGGCATTTGGCCATGTCTATTTATTTCTACCCATTGACTACTATACAAGACAAATTTAGCCAGCTGCAATGGCTCATGCCTTAATCCCAACACGCAAGAGGCAGATGAATCTCTGTAACAATTTGAGGTCAGCCTGATTTACATAAAAGTTTCATGCCTGCCATCCAGGGCTATTTAGTGAGACCTTGTCTCAATAAATAAATAAATTCATTTTATTACTTTTTAAATGATAAACTTTGTTTCACCCATATTCAGCTTGTGAACTACTCAGAACCTGCTCTGCCCATGCCAGAACATAGAGAAAAAAAATGTGCTCAGTAATTTCTCCATGTTTTTTTTCCTTGTTCTAGCTGTTGATTTCCTTTTTTCTTCTTTATTTATTTTTTATTTATCAAAAAAAAACAGAAAAATGAATTTAAAATGCTGAAAAGTTAACAATAACTATAAAGAAGATAAAAATCATAGGCATGACTTATCAAGGGTGATAATGCAAATAAGATTGCTACACATATATTTACTTTGTGTTCAGCTTTCCCTCTGAATTTTTTTTTTCAATTCCTGTATATCCTTATTAAAGGTCCCATCCCCCTCCCACCACATCAGGTCATTTTTCTTCTCCACAACTCCCCATTCCCTCCCTAGACAGGGAGCAGACAGTCTTATGGTCCCACTGATCCAATAATGCTTGGATCAGTCTCCACTCCTGGCCAAATCCAGTTTTGCCCCCCCTCCCTCAAGAGTGAGTCAGGTGTTCCTATAGTTGGAGTGGGGTCCAAAAGGTCAGTCCAGGGTATTTCTGATCCCAAGCTGTTCAGTGGTTGTGGTTTGCCACTTGGGCATGCTTGGCTTTTTTTCTTATTTGTTTGTTTAGAGACCACTAATGAGTGAGTACATCCCCTGCTTATCTTTCTGAGATTGTGATACCTCGCTCAGGAGGATATTCTCCAAATCCATCCATTTGCCTGCAAATTTTAGAATATCATTTTTTCTTACTGCTGAGTAGCATTCCATTGTGTAGATGTACCACAGTTTGTTAATCCATTCTTCAGTTGAGGGACATCTAGGTTGTTTCCAGGTTCTTGCTATTACAAATAATGTTGCTGTGAACATAGTTGAGCTAATACCTTTGGAGTGTGAATGTGCCTCTTTAGGGTATACAGCCAGAACTGGTATTGCTGGGCCCTTGGGGAGATTGATTCTCAATTTTCTGAGAAACCGCCATATTGCATTCCAAAGCGGCTGAACAAGCTTACACTCCCACCAACAATGGAGGAGTGGTCCCATTGCTCAGCATCCTCTCCAACATAGGCTGTCATCTGTGCCTTTTGTCTTAGCCAATCTAACAGGTGTTAGGTGGTATCTCAAAGTTGTTTTGATTTGCATTTCTCTGATGGCTAAAGATGAAGAGCACTTTTTCAGGTGCCTTTCAGTCATTCAAGTTTCTCTGCTGAGAATTCCCTGTTTAGATCTGTGCCCCATTTTTTGATTGGGTTATTCAAGGTTTTGGGCTCTAGATTCTTGAGCTCTTTATATATGTTAGAGATCAGTCCTCTATCACTTGTAGGGTTGGTGAAAATCTTTACCCATTCTGTAGGCTGGCGTTTTGTCCTATTGACAGTGTCCTTGGCTTTGCAGAAGCTTCCTAGCTTCAGGAGATCCCACTTATTGATTGTTGGTCTTAATGTCTGTGCCACTGGTGTTATATTTAGGAAGTGGTCGCCTGTGCCAATTCCTAGAAGTGTATTTCCCACTTTCTTTTCTATCAAGTTCAAAGTGTCTGGGTTTAAGCTGAGGTCTTTGATCCACTTGGATTTGAGTTTTGTGCAGGGTGACAGGTTCGGATCTATTTGCATTTTCTACACACTTCCATCCAGCTATGCCAACAGCATTTGTTAAATATACTATCTTTTTTCCATTGAATCTATTGGTCCTCTTTGCCAAAGACAAGGTGTTCATATGTTTTTGGGTTAATGTCTGGATCCTCAATTCTATTCCATTTGTCCACAAGTCTGTTTTTATGCCAGTACCAGGCTGTTTTTATTACTATAGCTCTATAGTATAACTTGAAGTCAGGGATGGTGATACCTCCTGAGATTCTTTTATTGAGTAAAATTGTTTTGGCAATCCTGGCTTTCCTGTTATCCCAAATGAAATTGAGTATTGTTCTTTCAAGGTCCAAAAAATATTTCGTTGGGATTTTTATGGGCAGTGCATGAATCTGTAGATTGCCTTTGGTAGAATTGCCATTTTTACTATGTTGATCCTACCAATCCAGGAACATGGGAGAGCTTTCCATTTTCTGATATCCTCTTCAATTTCTTTCTTCAGTGATTTAAAATTTTTGTCAAATAGGTCTGTTACTTCTTTGGTTATAGTTACTCCAAGATATTTAATACTATTTGCAGCTATTATGAAGGGTAATGTTTCCCTTATTTCTGTTTCAGCTTTTCTATCTTTAGTGTATAGAAGGGCGACTGATTTCTTTGAGTTAATCTTGTATCCTGCTACATTGCTGAAGGTGTTTATCAGCTGTAGCAGTTCCTTGGAAGAATTTTGTGGGTCACTTATGTATACAATCATATCATCTGCAAATAGAGATAGCTTTACTTCTTCTTTTCCAATTTGTATGCCCTTAATCTCTTTTCGTTCCCTTATTGCTTTAGCTAAAACTTCGAGAACTATATTGAATA